>JAODTK010003915.1:0-11939 GCA_026419785.1 Sclerodactyla briareus
AACCTAGAGGTGTTCTATCCGTGATGGGAGATACTAGTGAGCTTCATAAAATTGAGACAAGACATTAGTTTGAACAAGACGTGGTCTACTTCTGAGATCGGGACAATTGTGTGTACATGAAAAGTTTGGATCTTGGGAGCCACAAAAACCAGACAAAACAATAATTTCCCTTTATGCTATTCGTACTAAAACGTCCAGTGTAGACTGCCGAGAAGCAAAATAAATGAGCGTCGATCCGTTTCGAAAAAAGGGGGGAAGCGGGGGGGGGGGGGGGGACTCATCGAATGCAAGTGACCATTAAAGCGGAGCGCCCCATCCGGTTTGGCGCGGATCGTACTAAGAAAATTTAGCTTCCTACCCTCGGGATCGCTGGAAACGGCAATTGCCAGGCTCAATAACACCAATCTACATGTGTGATTTGAGTGAAAGAGAAACCAAAAAAAGATTGTCATTGTGGCCATACTAATATGATTACCGCATATCACAAATGGTGGATATTTCATTACAAAAAAAAAAAAAAAAAAAAACATGGGCGTACGTGACCATCCATGTTAGGGCAGAAAAAAAATTGCCCGGATTTTACAAGTCAGCCATCGAACGCTACCAGCGCGCGCGAAGAAGTCAGCAGAATATTTCAGGCCTTTCTCACTTTGCCTTTTCTTCCCAAATTTTCGCCCGAATTTTCCATCTCAGAAAAATGGATGGGAGTGGGGGGGGGGGCAGTCTGCCTCATAGCTCCTGAAATTTTATTGAGTGAGCTAAATGATTCGAAAGAGGACATCGCATATTACAAGTTACAGCGCCTGATAGAAAACGCATTGCACGCGGAAGCATATTATTATTATATGCTACATGATGAAGGGTAAAACTCAGTTGCAAAGAAGAAGCTAATTTGACACCTAGGCCCATGAAACATGAAAACAAAGAATAGCTTGGGCGCCCAACATGGGCTCACGCCCGCAAACAGAGAATTGTATTCAAATAGAGAGAAATTGTGTTAATGTTACCTCCGACTATAGGAACGCCTTTGCGCCTATATGCAACTGCAGGCGCCGTTTGTAGAAGCAGCATTGGTATTCTTTTGTGGGAGGTGTTGTTTTAGGACGTGACATGGATGCGGATAGATTATATGGATTTTGTTGGGGGGGGGTCGGGCTAGTAGAATCGCGCGCAATGAATGGGTTCCGAGTTGGAAGATCTGGTACAATGTTGTGCTTTTTGAGCCGATTCTGCAGCAAAGGATTGTAAAAATACATCATGTCGAAAATTTGAATTCCACTCATGCCTAAATTATAGTGAGGTAGTGGCGGATCCGGAATCATACACCCATCCGCAGCTACGCCATGAAGGGGGGTGAGGGGGGGGGGGCTCCCGCTCGATTTCAATTTCATCATCGAGATGAAGCTGTGATGATGTTCGCTTCCTCCCCTTTTCTTCTTTCCCCATTTCCTTTTCCCCTCCGCTCCTCACCCGGGAGACTCGCGCCACCAAAGCCCCCCCCCCCCCCCCCCCGGATACGCGCCGGCAATTACACATCTAATCGCACAAATCTCCACTGATTCCCTCCATACTTACCAAGAATAACATCCGAGAAGATTTTGATGAAGTAGTACAGTCTCACCGCGTAGTGGACAGTTTAACTAGGCCGTAATGGTGAGCTATGCAGAGAATCTCGTCTAGACCCCTGAAGCTGTTCAGTGGTGAGCATGCCACTTACAAACGTGAAAAGACAACTGCAGGCTCGGATACAAAGAGGTTATATTGTGGAGAATCATTGTAGGGGTCCCAATCCCCATTTCAATACATTTCCTATTTGAGTTATGGCCTTCAAAGTTTGGCCATTAGTTAGAGAAATTGGGAGAATCCCAATGCACCAATAAGCATGACGTCCCCACCATGGCACCACTGAACTTATGTTATGTATTTGACAGTTTCATTTTGTTGAAAATTAAGTCAACAATTTAGAGTCAGCAGAAAGTTTTCTGTTGTCTTTCTTATTTCTCTCTCTCTACCAAAGTTAACCATCACACCTAACCAACCCAGCTACAGCAATCCCTCTCTCACCATAGACTACATCTGCTTTTCGAAGTGAATTAATGTTTTGAATTTCGATAGAAAACAAAGAATGTTTGCAGGTGTGCAAGTACGGACATCATGGTTTTTATTGCAATGATGGGATGCCTTTCGATCTTGCGCAATACCCAATGCTTCACAATAAACAAACTTCAGGACATCACCTTCGGACGGAAATCCTAATGAACTTCCGGTTTGGACTGACGCATTCATTTTCGTCCAGCTTTAAATTACCACCTGTATGAATCATCCTGCATTTGTCCTTTAACATGTCTGTGTAGTTTCACCTAGATTATAAAGGCCAATATTAGGAGATGCTGCTAGACTTAATGTCATTACGCCATAACCCCTTCAAGGTCATGTCAGCGTAAATATTACCAGACAGTTTAGTCAGGTACTCTCTTCTTATTACATTATACAGCCGAAACAACCGGCCGATTCGAGTGTATCCGACAAAGGCACACTCGGCTATTGCAAATGGGCCTGTGACATCACGGTGGGGGGGTACCAACCTACCACAGTTCCCCTCTGATACAAAGTCCATGTAGAACATGTAATTTTTGAAATCTTGTACCAAACAATTAAGAGATTGGATCCGGAGTGAACCCCCAAACTTTTTCACAAAATATTATAGAATAATCCCATTCATTTCTAATTGAATATGTTTTTCGTTCTTTTTATTCATACTGGCACAAAATGTGTCATTTACTCTGTAGGTTCCATGGTCGGCCTCCACAGTACCCCCGTGATTGTCATAGACTCCTTGAAATTTTTCAAACAGTAATCGATATAACTCAAGTTCTTACAAGGCAACAGGCTAGAACCTTCCCAATTGAGGGTTGTGGCGTTGATATGTCGTCTTTTCACCTGTGTAATTGAAAGCAAATCTGTTGCACGCTCCCGGGCCTTTTAGCTTCCTGTACAAGTTGCCAGCCTCTTTCAGCTGTGACCATTCTGACCCAGATTTACTAATGGTACTTGAGAAAAGCAGCCTGAAGTATGGGAGTGATATCTGCAGAAAACCTATGTGGATTGTTTCATTGTTTCACCCCACAGACCATTGATCCATATGTGCCCTAATGAGAGGTTGCTAGCATTTTTATTGGTTCTTGATCGTTTCAGGCTGAACTAAGCTTTAATATATGTTACTCCTTTAACCGTATTATCGAAGTATTTCATACATGTTGGATACTGTCAATTGTTTTCTTAGTAAATCCATTTTAGGCTGGAGAAACTGAATACACTGTAATTCAATGAGAAGTTCAGGGCATAAATTTCAATTTTCTAGACCATTTCACTTACCTCCCGGTGATGACTTCTTCCCATAGATTTGTTCGTGGGCTTTCTTAAACCTTGCAAATACTGAACATATGCCAAGTTTCCCCCCGCTTGAAAAAAGCGTCTCCGCAAAAAAAAATCTGGAGAAAAACCCGCGCAGCAAAAATCTGGAAAAC
Source organism: Sclerodactyla briareus (assembly GCA_026419785.1). Classification (NCBI taxonomy): domain Eukaryota; kingdom Metazoa; phylum Echinodermata; class Holothuroidea; order Dendrochirotida; family Sclerodactylidae; genus Sclerodactyla; species Sclerodactyla briareus. The sequence continues at coordinate 3,528 of JAODTK010003915.1, forward strand.
TCCTACCCGCGCTCGTTCCCTCGAGACCTATCTGAGAAAAAAAAAACAAGAACGCAACTCTCGTAGTGTTCCTTGCCATATTTTTTCGGCTGATACCATTAACAGAACTAGACATGTGTAGGCGGGGACACCGCCCACGTGTATCCCGCTTTCCGCGTCAACCTTGCAATAAGTTGTAACACCCCATGAAGACCTCCATTTTGGTCAGGCACCGACAGATCCTTCATCTACCAGTTTTTTGTTGTGATCCAGTGAGTTACAAAAAAAAATGGCCACTAACTATGCAATGTGACCATCCGGTGACCTTGAAATGATCTCCCTCCACAGTTTCCGGATCAACTATAGCCCCCACCCCACCATGGTTCGTTCAAATCCGACTGATTTTTCGCATAAATCATGCTATTAGGGCCCCCAACACCAGGGCAGAGGTGTGCCAAGTTCCAGATCATCGGCATAAAGCGTTTAAAGAATAATTGCGCTAACGCTGAATTTTCAGGCGGCGGCGAAGTCTGGGACGGCGGCAGCTAGACACCCAAAACCATAATATCCTCGCACTTTCACAGTGTCTAGGGGATATCATCACTTGTCGAGTACCTTCTGACTTCTAACATCTAATATTAGTCTATGCAGTTGGTAGATGATAAATTTGCCAGCACACCATACTAATTCTGTTTGTCAATGTTGAGTTTCAATTAACAAGTTCTTCATCTGGATCATCAAATCTGAATTTGGTAAACAATTCCAATTATATACCCTAAGTATGTGTGTCAGAAAACCTATGAAAACCGGGACAAATGCCCGTGTTGGGCAAGGGGTAATAGGGCGAGGTGCGAGGTTCTATCGCGTGGGCATGCGCTAAGACCCCCTCCAAAAAATTGAACCTAACACCAGATAACTCTGATTTCTCGTCATAACAAAATCCTGGACGGCCAACCCTTGTCCCCTTTCTATATCTTGTATCAAGGCATTGATATATTTCGTATTTTCTGCTAGCTAGTTTTACCTGCGCTCAGATCCAATCATGTTCAAAAGTGCGGTCAGATAGTGGTCACTGTATCAACATATGTGTAAAATCATTCGAAGAGATTATTCCCTCCATGATTGAATGTTAAACTACTGCGTCAATCAACGCTGTCCCTTGTTGCAAACACTTGTTTACGGTCCTACATTGTTTACAAAATCTGAATTCTGATCAAAATCTGAATAGGTCGAACCGGGGTGTTTTCTATCCAGTGCATAATTGGACAAGGACTAGTTTGAACAAGACGTTGTCCTCCTTCTGAGATCTGCAATATGTTGTGACATGAAAGTTGATCATGGAAGATACACCTACAACTAATTTTCCTTTATGCTATGCTCTAAAATGTTCCAGTGCCGACTGCCGAGGAAGTCAATATTTGAACCATGAACAATTTCAGTGTTTACTAGCAGTTCACCTTTTTGTTTCCAGAGGACATAACTGGAGATAGTGTGTGATGGTATGTTTTTCAGTACGGTCAGTGTATTGACTTATTGGTTTGAGTGCAACAAGGACGAGACTGGTCCACAAAAGCTGATCCTGCCAGTTACCGAGGTCATTAGGTCAAATATGGCAAAGGTCAAAGGAGGGCAAGGTAGGTCACCCGTGATGGATGTGCACCCAGACGACAAAATTCTCTTTATGTCCACACCCCTGTTTTACTCTTTTCAGATAACCATATCTGGATATATCGTGTGCTAGCCATGTGTTTAGTACCATCAGTGCAATTTACTTATTTGTTTGAAATTGCTAGGAAAACATCCTTCCCATCCAACATCGCTCTTAAGAGTGTTCTGTCCAAGATATCGAAATATTGTCCAGTGTGACCTTCAATGACCTTGACCTGGCCCAAACTATAGGGTTCATCCTGACCCATATGTGCAACCTACGTACCTAAATGAACGTACTATATACTTGCCTTCACTAGCTATCGGCTGACGAGGTTTTGTACTTTGCCCTGTCGTGACTTTGAACTGGAACTACAACAATAGGGTTCATCCTCTCCGCACGAGCAACCCCTGGTGCCTATTTGCACTGATACCGCTTGCGTTCTTTAGATAATCGGGCTGACAAGGGGTGTCACAAACAACACACACCACGCACACACATACACACATACGCACGGACAGCTGCATAGATCCTTTTGCATTACGGCGAGGAAATCGGTATCACGAGGACACTGTTGCTTATCCGTCCATTGCGCAGAGAAGGAGTCCCCTCGTTAACTACTGAATAAACCATTGTTGCATGCTCGCAAAACAGGAATGGAAGATACATTGTCTAGTTACAGTTTTTTCCGTCAATGCCTCTAGTTTGGTTTCTCGTTTCTGCCTCGTATTTTTTACCCCAGGGCCCAAGGATTTCCACTGTTGCGTATGCTTGTCCGGATGGATGTGGAAATCACGAATCAATAAAACAGAAGAGAATACACATATGTTTATGCGGGAAGACCATAACACTAAGTGATTCCTTGTCATTTTCAGCAACACGTCCGCTTCCTTCGGTCATTTACTACATGCAATGAAAACCATGTGCCTATAATCCCTATTCGCCCGGAGGTAGTGGTTCCTATCTGCTTATGCGGGTAATCGAGCAGTCACAATACACAGTTGGATTATATGTATTATTCACGAGCTTCGTTCACTCAAGGATTGAAATTCAATATGGACAAGAGTTATGATCGCCAATGTCAAGTGCCAAGCCATATATTGAGAGGTACATGAAAAGTGGTTAAGTGGTAGCGACACAGACGGACAAAGCTTCTTGAGTATGTTTCAGCTCTGAAGCTGTGCACCTATTAACAGAGGAAGATTCTCCATTAGCCAAACCCTAAAATGCCCCGTTGCGAAGATATAAAAAGATTAGAATTGATCAGTGTTTCAGGGGCTGTTGGAACCTTTACAGAGGACACAGATGGAGGAAAGAGTGTGATAGCAGTGTTTTCGTCAGTGCAATGCACGAGCATTGGTCGTCACAAAAAATGGCTCCGAAGGTCACAAGGTCGTATGAGGTCAACGGGTTTCAAATGAGGTCAACTGGTCATACAACATTGCTCTGAAAGGTCCGTTGCCAAGATACAGAAGGATGCCATATGGGGACCTTCATTACCTTGACCTGACACAAAAAACATTAGGGTTCATCCTCACCATATGTGCCGCTCACTATACCTAATATTCACTTCCTAAATGCTGCCAATCATGAGATATCATGCTGACAAGGTTTTTGAACTTTGCCCTGTCGTGACATTGAATAACTTGAACTGGCACTGAAACATAATCCCCACTACATAAGCAACTCACGTGCCTAATTGCGAACTTGATACCTTTTCCGTCGTTATATATCGTGCTGACAAGGGGTGTCACCACATACGGACACACATACACACATACGCACAGACATAACTGCATAGCTTCTTTTTGACTTTTTTTGAACAATACGTAGCCCAGCCTATTGCGTTGATTGGCGTTCTTGGGAAGATATTCTAGAGAATTCATCTGCAGTGATACCCCTCTGTATACGCTTTGATACATATCCTTATTTTGCCTTTCAGTGTGTTTTGCTTTCATTTAGAATATTTTCTGTCTCTGTGGAACTAATATCATCTATCTTTGCAAACGAAGAATGGGACATTTAGACACTGGTCCCATCTCAGCTCACGTGTATTCGCGATTTTTCACATGTGTACCGGACCCGCATACGCAACCATGGGAAATCCCAAGTACGAACAGATGCCAACAGAACGGTTACGGGATTTTCGCTCGTGGGAAGGAAATTCACATGCACTAATAATTTTGGATGTGAATTGCGTCAATTGCCCTTCAAATACTCCTACGCTAAAATCCCACACAGACAGCGGCAGTAATGCGAGGTCAAAAACCATTGTTAGACTGATTACTCGACCTGCGGAAATTAGTAGGAGTGGTCCTGCCCCCTATTGATAAATTCCGTTATTGTGACCTAACGACCTTGTTGTACCAACTGATACCAGTCGAGTGCCTTGCAGCTGTGGTGGAAGTCATTACGGTTCGCAACTTGCCCCGCCCTGTAACCTGCAAACAGATGACTCAGTATTTTTCTTCGAGGGCCGGAGAGGGGGTTGAGCGTACTTTATCCAGTACACCGGTTTTTAGTCCGGATTTCCGTCACGGATCTTCGAACTCATCTTTTGTTTAAAACGTTATTGTCGTCTGCGGGACATGTTATACACAGAATCTAATAGTGGACCGACCCTCTGGGACATGTCGGTGGTGAATTGAATGATGATGATGATAATAATAATAATAATAATAATAATAATAATAATAATAATAATAATAATAATAATAATAATAATAATAATAATAATTGATCGGCACAAATCACAGGATGTATGTATGATGACATGGGTGTGGCGCAATGGAAAAATCGAGCCAATAAGGGGCGCATAGAAACATTAGTCGAAGCGTATCGGACAAGACCACACATGTGGAGGTCTCTTGGTGGCTGGTACGGCCGTGGCAAGGCGGGGGAATTATTCGTGTGATTCCGATAATGGGATTTGAAGTTAACGGCGCCAGTGCATAGAAACCTCAGGGTTTACCTGAGTATACCGGGATGATCACATGTCCGCGAGTTGGGTTTCATTCCCATACCCTTGAGTTACGCCTATTCGGGAGAATAAATGCTGGTTTGCATTACGGTATCATATCAAACACCAGTCTAACAGCTGCATGCCAACAGCAAGACTGCAGACAGAAAGGATGAGATGATAGAATGGACGAGAGTCGTGAGTCCGCGATGTGCGGTAAAATATGAGAGTACAAGTGGCGGATACAGGTTTCCGCTATATAAGGGGGGGGGGGGGGTGAATTTGTGACGCCTGAATCGAGGGCACAGAAAGACCAATCGCTATGTGCGCGCAGCCCACAAGAACGAGCGCGGAATCCCTTTCGGCGTGGGTCCTGGGCCCGCCTTAGGGCCCTGGAAGGCTTGTAGGATATAGATGCTCTCTAGTGGCATATGAGGTCATTTGGGAAAGTGTTATCGTGATTTGGTTTGACAAGATTCTAGAAAATTATTGAAAAACAATTGACAATCTGCCGCATCATAAAAACAGGGACGTTCTTGGAAATATTGATAGCCCAAAGGATCTAGCCATGCCGCCATTATGTGGGCGGGCTACTCCTGTGTGCCAACGCAGAACAATACCCAATGTGCGCACGTAGCGCACATCATTATCGGTTTGAGTGTGCATGCGCAGTTCTATCGGCGGGGGTCAAGGCTCTAGAAACTCTAGAAAAATATCATGTTGATATTCATATTATCCTGTGAATTATAGAACAGACGTCTATGGAGTGACTCGCACAGGCTAACACGGCGGGTCGTGTGCAACGAATCCTGGAATGGATCACCTAAACAGGTGAAAGTATAGGTTGATCAACACTGTGTAAACTAGCACACCTATCCCGGTATTGTGTAATAAAAGTAACACCAACATTGTGGAATTGATGTACAAAATTAAACAAAATTTGCAGATTAGACACAATAATGTGTAATTTCTTAAAAACACAGGGATAAGGTGTGTGAGTTACACATCATTTTTATTAAAGTGAAAGTCGCCCGAACCACCGGAATAATCCAAAAAACACACAAGGGATTTCATTTATTGGCCAAAAATGTCTTGCAGTCAATGAACATTGGTTGATATTGAGTCACCATTCATCAATGAAAGCCCAATTGAGAGAAAAAGGCAATTTCACACACGGGCTTAATGCGCCACTTAATGACCTCTCACCTTGACCTCCACAATAACAAAAGTCAATGACATTGGTTCCAGTTTGGTCAACACCATCAAAGAAGGACTGTTTGCTTCTTTAATCAGCTGTACTGCTTCAATGTCTAACGACACTATATGATATGTATCCAAAATCTGCAAACAAGCTTGAAAAGAGCGCTCCAATGGAACAATATGACACAGATTCAAGAAATTCTAATTACTTTGTTAGGAGGAGTACATTTTGAAATTTTTATACATACTGGCCTATACTGGCCCTTGACCTTCACGAGTCAAACATGTCTCAGGGTGCAATTAACAAGGCGTGCCAGTTTGGTGGAATCCGTCCACAGACTGACTTTTGGGGGGCCCCAAAAAGGCAATTGTTTACAAACTGGTAGAAGTAGATAAGGCTGTCATAAATCCCAATAGCCAATGGGTAGAAACTATCATCATATTGATCAAGCATCAGCCACTGTAGGAGGGGAGAAAAATTTTACGTGATTGCACTGATGGGCCCTCGGGCCCAAACTGGGCTTCGGGTACCTAGGCCCTCGCCATTATGACCGAAAACATCAGCACTGACTTGTGCATCAGAATTGTAGAAGCGCATTTTGCATGATTTAACATGTTGGGCCCTAGGGCCCTCATTGGGCCTTCAGCCAGGGAAGAAGTTTGCAAAAAACCCCGATGGACCCCATAACCAAGGAGCATTACATGGAACTCTAAATAAATCAATTAGTAATTGTTGGGGAAGGAGATGGCATGTTCGAGTACTTGTGGAATTCATAAAATGGGCCTCGGGCTCAATGGGACCGTGGAAAAAAATTCCTGAACACCCCAGAGGTACGATGTTAGGCCATTCTTATGACCGAATGTACAGGTAAGGTGCACCTAAACTTGTAAGAGGAGGAGCTTTTGCGTAATTCCACATCGTGGAACGTGGAACGTGGAGCGACTCGGGCCACCACTATGGCTTTGGGTCTTAAATTCCATGGGCACCATGAAGGTACGGATATTGACTATCATTTTTGAGCCCGAATACATCAGCATGTTGAAACTAGATTGGTAGGAGTAAGATTTAACAGTATTTCATATGAGAACCCTCGGGCCCAATTGGGGGCCTTGTGCCCAAAATTCCAGAACATAACCAAATGGCCCTCTACTGTACTGAAGGACCATTACAGTAACTTTGAAGAAAAAATAATTGAAGCTTGTAGAAGATGCATTCACGTGACCATTGTGTGAAAATTTCATGAAATGGGGCCCCTGGGGACCCAAGTGGGACCTTGGACCAAAAATGCCCTGAACACTCCGAAGGTACGGCTGTAGACCATTCATGATGACCGAACATCAGCACTGTGCATTAAAATTGTAGAGGTAGCGTTTTGCAGGTTTCCAATTGGCCAATTGTGTCCTTCAATGCCATTTGACCTTGAACGTTAGATGGTCGGAAGATGACCTTCAGTCAATGAACGAGGGACCAAGTCGGGCGCGATTAATCAAACATGAACATTCTGTGCCCAAAAAGCAAAAGTTACGGACTTGATAATAGGATGATAGATAGATGATAGATAGAGAGATAGATAGAGGGACATGGCATTCAAAATAGCTCAACCATCATAGCTGGTTTGAGCTAAAAATGGCAATCTGACTGAAGGGGGGGGGGGGAGTGGGGGGGTGAAGGCCGAAAAAGCCCCCTCTTGGGATCCGCCCTGGGTCATATTAAAGCCATTCTGAAATGCTGGATGAAAACGGATTATGGCAGGACGTTGGATGTGTATTGCGGTTGGTTCGTTCGACTCGAGTAACGAAAGGCGCCAGATGTGTACACCGTTTCGCATGATGGTGAAGAGGCGTTCTACCCCGTCGGTTACACTGCCTAGCCCTTACTATGATTCTGTGGATTTCAACTGGACAAAGGTGATCTGTACCGTGAAATCAGACGATCCCCCCACCCCTCCCAACATACATCGACCCCCAAATTATTCGAATTACAGCCAATTAAATCTACATTCATTCAAGACACGCCCCTCTCGCTGAAACGATGATATTCCTAAATGGTTGGGCTTACTTTTGAGATCCGCCAAACTGATAACCCGATTAATACTAGCGGACTACTATTCTCGACCGATTCTTTGATTTTCAGTCAAATTGAAATAATCAAGGGGTTTTCATTATGGCACTAAAGTTGTCCAGGGGAGAGGGGTGAATGCTTCTTCGGATGAATATTAGTAGTATCTGATGGCCCCGAACGAAACCTATTGTCTTGCCATTTTTAAAACATATACGCTGGTCATTCTTTACATTTCAGGAAAGTGGACCCCCCCCACTCCCCTGTCCGCCTACTTTCTTCGCTCCTTCGTTTTTTTCTATTTCCCTCCCCTCGTTCCTCCCCTTACTCTTCCTCAACCACGTTCCGAGTTCCCGGTCCAACTCACGAAATTTCCGAACTCCCCCCCCCCCCTCCCAGATACATTTCCGACTCGCCCAGCGATCTAACAAATTGAGACATTTGAGCCGGGAAAATCATCCTACTGATGGAAGACCACCATAACAGCATTAAGTGCAAGATTCAGCTGGTGACGATATCATTTAGACACAGGGGACTTTTTGCACGCCGGTAATTTATATCCCACAC
>JAODTK010003919.1:0-16453 GCA_026419785.1 Sclerodactyla briareus
CAAAAACGCGCGGCAGGAAGCGGGGTAACCCTGGAATGACAGAAACCTTCACGATGTCAATGTACGCCCGAAGAGTACGGCCGAGACTGATCCCGGGGTGGCACACCACTAGTGACCGTTTGCCAAGAAGACGACCGCCCATTAATGAACAACGCGTGTTCCGTATTATGAAGCCACTCACGAATCTACTTACAAGGGACGTCTGTCGTGTCGGTCAAAGCTGGTGGTCTGAAAGTCCAGGAAAATTATATGAACAGCATTGGCCGTTGGTCACAACAGTAGCATCTTCCATAAATTCTCAAGAGATTAGCAACACGAGCGATTCTTCCTAACCCCATGCTGAGAATCCCTAATCAGACTAAGCTCATTGAAATAATCAACCATATTGATCCCGATGTTTGATTCCTTACCTTGTCAGACCACACTAGTAAGCACTGAGCGCCTGTATACTAGGAAGAGAACCGTTTGACCTTTCTTGAAATAGGAGAAACATTTCATCATCCGGATAATCCCTTCTTGCCGAGTCTTACTTGAAAATATAGCTAATGGAACAGACAACTCCGTCGGCAAAGGATTTTAGTAAGAAAGAGATAAACTTCCGTGCAGGACCAGGAGCTTATCACTTTTGACTTTTGAGCTTCTGCAGTGGGTCCTCCTTTACTAAACGCAGCGAGCAGACCACAATTACCAATACTAGCGAGAAACCCAGACCAGTAGTCACCAAAATTATCCCGTTTCTCATGAGTACAAACAACGAGAAATAATTATTGAGAACCTTAGCCATCTCCTGGTTGTACTAATTGTACTACCCGAGTCGGCATCTATCAAAAGGACCAGTGCTGTCTCTTGACTTTCCTGTTTCCCTCTCACATAAGAGAAATGCACGAGGATTCTCCTTCATATTAGAGGCCATCTGGTGATCAAACTTGGACCCAATGTTCATTGACAACTGGGAATTCTTAACCTCAATAAGTCGATGTCACAGTGGGAACCCATAGGCATTATGTATAAAATCATGTATAATGTTCCTTGGGTTGTGCTACTTTCAGGTTGTACACAGACTTTTTAAGCAACTTCAAATAGTGCCATTGGAAGTAAACAGTAAAATCTGTGAAAGATGTATTATAGGCCACCAACCAAACAGTCAATATCTGATGGATTTTGACCAAACCTGGGCTCAACCTTCATTGACCCCTGGGTCATCTTCGACCATGTGAAGGTCAAGTCAAACTGTGTGAATAGGCCCCAATTAGTCATTGTTTGAGGATGTTGACCACACTTGGTAAACTTGTTCATTGAATGGTGGGGCATTTTTGCCCATGTGAAAGTCCATTAGAGGGCCACCATAAGCCATTGCCTTTTATGATGTTACCAAACTGGGATATATTGTTTATTTAACTATTAGGACATCTTCGGCCGTAGGCCCATATCAAAGGTCATAGGAGAGGTCAACAAAGGCCTTGCACCATACATAAATTGTTTCGTGACTGCTGTGACATCTGTGGCCATGTAATAGTCAAGGTCAGTGAAAGCAAGGTTTAAACTCACGGAGGGGATATGTGGGTGGCCCCCAACTCAAACTCAACCATTTTTGCATGGCTCAAGTTTCTCCTATTTAGCAGAAATAGGCCAGGAATACCTGCCCACCAGAAGAGAGCGGCTTAAATATGCGCTGTACCCCATCCCCCCTCCCTATTCTTGTCACAACAGCAGCTACTGAGTCAAGTTGAAAAAATGTACCATCATCCCCTCCCCCCCCCCTTCCCCCCCCCTGCCCACCCTGGCCGCTCAACCCCTATTCTTGCCACAGTAGCTACTGAGGCGAGTTACGAGAAAAAAATGACACTTTAAGTAGAATAACTGTTAAGAGAGAAATTGTATTTTTTGCATGGGGCCAATTTACTTCCCCCCCCCACCCCATCAATTCACCGGGGACCTATCCCCCGACTAAAGTGTGCAATGGGAATTGTTTGCAATGTCATGTGACCAAAACATCTTGATTATATCCCCCGACACAGAAAGTGGTCCGGGGATATATGGTTGTTGTGTGTATCGCGGCCCGTCATTCCCAGGCTCCGCTGCCGCCGCCGGAAGCTTTATGCGTGTAGCGAATAACTCTTTAACGCTTTATCCGCTTGATCTGACACTTGGTAACATGTCCGCCCTAGTGAATCTCCGATGAATTCGAAAGTGGGCATCGCTTGCAAGCTGGGGGGCGCTAATTTGTATAGTCGGCTTTGAACGAAACTTGATGGTAGGGACTATAGTTGATCCCGAAATTTGGAGGTCATTTTCAAGTCATCGAAGGTCAAATTAGCGATATTTATGCGATTCTCCAACTTTGTCAGATTTGAACCAACCTTGATGGAAGTGACTATAATTGTCCCGAAAAGTAGAGGTCATTTCAAGGTCTCGAGGCAAACTTGCGAAATGTATGTGATGTACAAACTTTGTCAGATTTGAACCTTGGTGGAGGGGGGCTACATTTGTTCCCACAAAAATTTAGAACGTCATTCTGAATGCCCATCTTGTGTCACATTTACATAATGCCTATTACTCCCATGGATTACAACACAAAACTTGGGGGGATTCCGTTTATCTTTGTTTCTGACCAAAATGGGAGACTTTAGGTTTCAAGACTACGGCTTCCCAATGATTGCTCAAAGCAGGGATTTACACGGTGTAGGCCGGTTTACCCGTCTACCAATCTAGTTCTTTAATGGATTTGTTTACTCAACTTGTCAATGGATATGGACACTGTTGGAATATCATTTATGTTTTATTTAGTGGCACCCTCCTTCCACATGTTTCACCTGTTTTTGATGAAGACACAACACGAAGCCAACAATTATCAGAGACCCCAACCAGGCTCGTTCACACATAACTCATGTTGGTCTCTTCGCAATGTGTGGTTTGAGTGGACAGTACCATTGAAGCCCGACCCTTGTTTATTCCCGCTCAGTTGATGAATCTATGTTGTTGTGTCCGTATGTGTATTAAAATGAAATGCTCCTATTTTATATGTGATTGGTAGTATTTGTTTTAGTCTTTTGCACAACACTTTTTTATTCCCCAACTACCGGTCGGAGGAATCTATGTAGTCATGTCCATGTAGTCATGTGAAGTTCAATAGGTAGTAACACACAATCAATCAGACGCACAAGAAGGATGAAGCTCATACCTTGTATATTGGTGTATATGGTACCCCCCCCTCCCCCACCCCCCCCCCCCTCCGCATCACGCAAATGCAGAGGAAACCTGTGTAGGCAATGTTCAATTCAGAAATAAATGTCTTGCCCCCCTGACCTTGGAAGGCTTGCTATGGTACTGAGACTAGGGTCATTTTTTTGTTCCTTGACGAAGTCAGATGTGTCTATGACTCATGACTGTGTGTATGTGTGTGCTTATTTGGTGCCCATCTTGTAAACTATAACTCGACCCCACCTGGATGATCTAAGCTCATACTTGGTGTGATGAGTACCATGAACCGCTATTTTTTTTTTTTTGGGTTGAGTCAAGGTTATCTATAGTCATCAGAGTCCAAAGGTCTGAAAACCTTGTAACATGGTAAGTTGCCAAGAATGGTTGGTCAGATTCCATTCGATTTAGTTTATACTTTCTATGGTACCAGGAACCTATTGTTTTTGGGGTTGAGGTGGGAGTGAATATCGGTCAGAAATAGAAGACCATTTTTTGAGAGACATATTTTGGCTTGTACGTACGGTTAATTTGACCCCACCTGAATGGATAAAGCTCATACCTGGTAATGTGATTTCATGAGGTGAGTGCATGACCATGATGAGAATGGTTTGGTCTAATCAGGTTGGACATTTGGTTTGTACCTTAATATGGGGATACCGTACCCTATTATTATACTTGATGTAGTCCGGGGTGATTTTCAATCAAAATTTATTTCGTGAAATTCCAATACTTCCCGCAAATTTTCAGCTTGTAAGCATCGATTTTTCGTTTTCGGCTAGATGGATGAAGCTACTTTGTATGTCTGTTCTCCATGATAACCACATGAACCCTATTGGTTGGGATCAGTTCAAGAGGCTGCCTGAGGTCACCATAGGCTAATGCAGAAAATCCTTGTAAACCGAAAAAGCGTGCTTGGTCTGATTTGGTTTGAATTAGGTTTGTGGCTTCCGTGTAAGAGTAAAGGTACCCTGTGTAGGCAGCTGAGAAAGAGTGATATTCTGGTCAATTTTCACAGCTTGTAAATGTGATAAATTGACCCCACCTATGGATGACGCTCATACTCTGTGTGTATTCACTATGATTACTACATTTGCTCCCTTATTTAAATCAGGTGAGAGGGTCCACAGAGGTCAAAGTTTGAAAATCCTCATCCTGTTGGATTTTTGTTGTTGAAAGTTCAGATTGTTGGTCTGTTAGTGTTAATGTTGAACATTCGGTTGATCATTTGAAACATTATGGTGCTTTCTTATCGAGAGTAACAGGGCACCATATTGGTGATCGAGATAGCATAATTTTTGCGGAAAATGGGAAATTTGTCAACGTTCATAATGTGTGCCCCACCATGAGCTTGGTGCCGTTTCCATTTGTCTTTGTGTCTGGTCCATAGGTCGTAAGAAACGAGTCAAGAAATCACTAAGCTTCCGGCATTCTGGTTCTACAAATATTTTGGACAATTATTCAATTTGGTACTCTGCAGTATTGCATTATGATACATATGATCTGTGTTCAAGGGAGGTTGTGTCGGGTCAAATTTCGTCTGGAGTCAATTTGGTTGATATGTTTGGATGTCCAAGTTGCCCTCTCCTTCTGTATTAGATTGACATCAATCAATTTAGTCAGTATCATACTGGATCCATGGCACATGGGGGATCGGGAGGTCATATAATTGTGCACTGAAAATTATGCTCATTTTCTACACACAGCTGCTGCGAAATGATAGCGAGCTAATGTGGGCCATTGGCCTCTGTACAACTGTTTTATAAGATAATCCAACCTGCTCATTGAAAATAAGTTGAATATTTTCTAATGTTGTGACAAATATGGACGGAATTGGCCTTGCAAAATTTACTTTCCCTCACAACATGATCACTAGCACAGTTTTGGGGTCAGGTATTCTCAATCCAAAATGATGCCCTCTAAATGATTGCTTTTTTTCGGAAGGGGGGACGGCGGGTAGGGGGGAGGAAATATCACTCCTATTTAGTGGCAACATACATCTCCTTTGCAAGTTAACATGAAATGAAATTCCCCCACAAATTAACTGAGCAGCATTATTATTATTTTTTAGAATAGATCAATACCAATGTCTATTCATCACATAAGAGCTAGACGAACACCTCTGGAATTGGATGTTAATGCATGCAACCTGAATTGGCCATGACATCCCCATATCAACTGCTTTTCATTCCTCGACTAATATGAATCTCTGCAGTCATGACAGATGACAGTGACAGTGTGTATATATGGTATGTATTTGTGTTATGTGTGTGACGCCTGGCTTGTTTAACACAATAACTCAACCTCATTTGGATGGATTAAGTTCAAACTTTGTAGTGATTTTCCATGAGTGTGAGAACTTGTTGCTTTTGGTGTGCAGTCTTTGTAATGTTTTGACAAAAAATTGTAAATTAAAAAAGAAGATATTTGGCCAATTCTTGGCTCGTGAACTTATAACTTGACCCCAGGGTGGGGTGAGGAGAGCCATATTGTATTGTGATTCCCCCCCTAATGATACATGTTCCCTGTTTCTTCTGGGTCAGGTCAAAGGTCACCTGAGATCTATCTATCTATTCACCTATCTATCTGTCTATCCATCCGTGCACTTTTTCTTTTATTGGCCACCAAATGTTGGCTTTGATGGATTTGACCACTTTGTACAATGTTCATTGACTGATAGGTCCATCGTTGACCACCTAAAGTCAAGTTAAAAGGGCTTGAAGGGAGCCAATGTGCTAATTATGTGAAAATGCAAGAAACTTCTTCTCTCCTTGCAGATTATTCGGACTGGCAATCATAACGTGCCCGCGTAATCATTGACCATGGGTCCCATAGGATTGAAGGGAGAAGTTTTTGATAAGGGAGGGGGGGGGGGGGGGAGGGAATTCTGTTACAAATTGTAGGATAATAATACAAATTGCTTGTTTTGGCCTTATTCTCAGGATTTAATAAGACGTTGCCCAAAGTTGGACATAATATTCATTGACTGCTGTGTGACCAGCTGAAGGTCAAGATCAAGGTCATTAAAAGAGCCTAATGTGCCAAGAACAGTAAAGTGTATCTCAGAGGTCCGAAGAGTCTGAAATAGATTGGGAAACACAATAAGTCCATAATTCTTGGTTCTCCAATGGTCCTTAGATATTTGGAATCAGAAAATGTGCCACTGAAGTCAAGTTATGGTGCAATTTTGCGTAATTCAGACAATTTAATTCAGTCCCACAGCTCACACTTTTTTTTGTATATTCTGTTGGTTATATAGACATGTCCAACAATCAGTCCTCGTGAATTCTAAACCTTGGTCATGGTTAGTGTCATCCATAGGAAAAGCACTAGATGGCAACTATTACACCTCAGTGTTCTTTCAAATTTTTGCTGCTATATCTGCTAACTGGCAATTGTGTCTCTTTCACCCTCCAAGATCAAGTTGGTTGGAACGGAGTCGATACCTTGACCACGGATTGCGAAAAAGACGAAATAGTGATTCATGGACTAACTTGTTGTCTATGTCCTGCAACTTCTTGACATGTTACGGTTTAACTAAAAATCCAAGAAACCGGCTGTCCTACTGTGGTTCGAGGAAAAACTTTTCGTCGGGGAAGACCGAGAATAGCTCCGCGTCAGAACAACATCATGACAGGCTGTTGCCACTGGTTTGGCCCACTTTTGTGGCATCTCTTTAGAACTTTTAATAATTAACAGCTGCTCGGAGTAGGTGCATCGTTGGCCTCAGTCTCTCCGCCACCTGCCTCAGAAGATTCGACTATTCACGGCAGCCACAATACCGTAAAACCTTACTCAACCACAGTAGCCTCATCACACAACATGTACTGTAACATGTTATATGTCTATGAATTTCTCAATAACGCCGATCTTCTCTCCTCTGCAAGCCTCTGCAGTGAAGAGTGGCTTGTCAGTAGAGTGGCTGACTTGCATGCTAGAGTACCAGGTTCAATTCCTGCTTTACTCTCTTCACATCAGAATGTAGCTACCTATTGATAGCTGCTGCTGAAATTCCTAGGGGAACAAGAAATATGAGTCCCCGGCTACTACTATAATTCCAGTGTGATCTAAGTATAGTTTCTACAAACCTTTTCTCGATATTTAGACAGGCATGATGGAATTTCCTTTAGAGGCCATGGCTTCAAAGCTGCTACTGGCTCTTGCGCATGCTCCATTTTTTCTGGATTTGGATACCAATATACTGACAGCTATTAGTTTACTGCAGTGGTTTTCCCATCATTTAACTCATTGTGCATAATTGTTCAAATCAGAGTGAACCCTGTTTTGTCCCACTCCTATGACATTGCCATCTTTTAGCTCGAAGCGCAATTCCCCAGATCTGGGTCCCCCCCCCCCCCCCCCCCCCAAAAGAGAACATTACTTGTCTATTTATGTCCTGGAGTATAGCTTACTCATCTGTGGGCTGTTGATTATCGATAAATTAGGCGCTTGGCAAATATTGGCAAATTGTGTAGCTGAAGTAGGAAACTTGGTCCCATATTGTTCATCGAAAATAGGAGAGAAAGTTGTGGACGAAGGAACTGTTCCCTATGGACGGCCACTGAGACTTTTCGGAGGGTGGACCGTGGAGAAAGTGGCACTTGAATGTACCGGTGCTGTCGTTTTATGAGGAGCCTCTCATTCCCACAATTATAGTCCTTGAATCCCATCTATAGAGGTTTGATTTTAAAAAAGTAGCTTCTGGTGTGAGAACAACGTCAAAGCTTTTGCGAATCCAGAATAGAACATCACTAGTGTAACATTATCCAGGTTAGTTACTATTCCACAGGCTAGAGATATGATGTTCGGTTTACCATGCACCTACACTGCTTATGTCTGAATACCTGTAGTTAGTAACACATAGTTAATAGCTGATATTTTGGATTTAATGTTAGATCTTTCATGTGCTGTTGCACATACCATGTTGGTGTGTAGCCAAGCTAGAATGGACGAGTGCCTGCTTGCCATACACCAGATCCCTGGTTCGCAGACAATTGTCACATTGTGGGAAAGTGACTGAAGTTAGGTGTGTGCTCTGCATTTGTGCTAAAATGCAGCCCAGGAGAGAATTATTTCGCCAGCCCCTCGTTACATTAAAATCGGAACTATTTGAGAGGGAATCCATCTAATGCCTTACAGGGACGCATGAAATCTAAAATTAGATGAAATTCCGGCTAGGGTCATATAACTCTTGACGCCAATAGTCTTATGTGGGTGTGTGTGTTGTGTCACACTTCCTCATTACCCATCTTTACCAAGTGAATTAATTAAGCCTATTCTGTTCAGACAATAACAAATTTTAGTCGCAATCAACCATTTGTTATCAAGGGTCATTTTTTCCTCACGTGACAAAGTTCAGTAAGAGACTACGATCACCAAAAATCATCATGGTGTGTTGTGTTGTGTGCGGGTATGTGTATGTGTTAATTCCCACTTTCCTCGTGGCAGGATTTCTCTGACACGGAAGACCCTAGGCCTAGTTTGAAAAAAAAAAAAAATTGTATCAACCCCAAAAACTTTTTACCAAAAAAGTGTTTCCGGGGTCAATGGAGTCATTTCAATTTGTCCTAATTCCCCGCCTAATAGGGGAGACCGGGGCGCACTGGACCACTTCCCGCTGTGGGCCAGTGGGGGGGGGGTTAGCTATCTGCCGATTCTAGAGCAGTTGTGTACTACCCCCTTTTCTTATACCGTAAGCACACTAAGCTAGTTGAGCAATTTTAACAATGGTTAGTCTCAATCTTCTTGGTTATCTGTTGAAATGTGTTTAAAAAAATCCCTTTTTTTGGATCTTGCCGAACTATGGCAACTTGTGTTGGATGCCCTTTATTTTTTTTCCGTGTTCCCTTTGAAACAAATGTACTTGTGCACGTGAAACATGTGAAACACGGTAATGATTGATGAGCGACTGCATGAATTATTTGGCACATGTGGTGTAAGGTGCTGGTACACTAAAAACCTACTACGGGGCGCATTTCATTGGGACAACTTGAACGGGGGGCATTGGGACGTGTTCTTGTACGGGGAAAAGGGGTGTGGCTCGGAATTTTATATAGTATTTAAAAATGATAAAGTACATCTAGTAGAGTGCGTTGCTAACGTTATTGCGATATATCAGTTTCATTCGGTAAGAGGGGAAGCTGGGTAACATGTTATTGCTTTGATATCAATGTGACACTAATGGTGTCCCAATGCTGGAAGGTAACTGGGTGGCATTGGGGACAATTCTTTTTTCTTTCTTCGAATTCTAAATTCTGAAAAGTTTTGAGGGATAAATCAATTTTTACGGGGCATGTGAATGTGCCCTACACGATGCTCGCCATTCTTCCTGCAATATGTGCCTGTATTGGCTTCCGGAAGAGAACTATTGACGAAAAAGTAAAAACGTCGCCACGTGCCCGGTTCCTATTGTGCAAAATCTTTGAGTTGGTTGGATTTTTATTAAACCTGGTAGCCTGGTTTTACCTTCAGTTCCGAACTTTTTATCATGGATTCCCCCAGGGTTGTTACTGGTGGTCTTCGCGTGTCCTAATTTTGCATAATTTAGCATGATTTGCAAAGTTTTTCGGATTCATAAAACGTTGTACAGATGGCTTACCTTTACTCCAAACATTTTTAACTTGGACAGGAGTCTTCAGTGTTCTATTTTCGCTATAGTTCCCATTCCAAATTTCGAAGTCTGTCCGCTTTTCGATCTGTCCGCTTGATTGGTATGTCTATCCTTTATTTGCCCCAAATTTTAAGCATTGAAACTCAGGGGTCACTGGTTATTCGGTGTTTATAATTTGCTTCATTATTGCAAATGTTCAATTTGCTGGATTCCTGTGGAATGTTACGTGTCCCTGAGATATGCAATGAGACAATGTGTCAATAGACATTGAATATTGTGTCTAAATTTACATAATTTAGGGCACTTTCAGTCATATATTTCCATGAAACTTGCTCCCTTTGGTAGACATGGGCAATAAACCATCCTTATAATTTGAAATTGTCACTTATTAGTACGCGC
The DNA here is from genome assembly GCA_026419785.1 of Sclerodactyla briareus. Lineage (NCBI taxonomy): Eukaryota > Metazoa > Echinodermata > Holothuroidea > Dendrochirotida > Sclerodactylidae > Sclerodactyla > Sclerodactyla briareus. The sequence continues at coordinate 10,208 of JAODTK010003919.1, forward strand.
GGTTTTCTTTGAAGGAACAAACACTGATCGTGCAACCAGGCCAGATCTGGGGGGCAATCGCCTTATTTTTTTCTCTCCAACGAACCGTTAGCCAAGTGAAGTTCTTCAAGACTGGGATTATGAGACACATTTTTCCTGGTTCCATTTAGAGCGCTGCCTCCACAAGGCCCTATTGTAATTAGTCTCCTTGCATCGTGACACGGTCATGTTCCGGTATACCAGGAAGTAACGAATTGACATTTAGGGTGTTTGGTGTGTTACAAGAAAAATGACATTTGAAGTTGAAAAGGACTCACAGTCTTACAGCAATATGTTTCTTCCTTGGACTATTTCCTAACTCCAGTTACAAAGCGACGGAGATGATTTTACTGAGTCTCCCTGGTGATAATTTGCACTGAAAAGCTGCAATTATGTTCTTGAATCCACTGTATGGAAGCATGAATACTGCTATCACCAACAAGTGATGAAAAAACAAACACATCCTGGGAAACATTGACGAAACACCTACATCCACAACACATACAACTAAATACATTCTGTCACATTCATTTTCAAATGCTTAGAGGTGAGCCAAATATGGATTCCTCTTCTACAAAGCTTCCTTTTTTGACATTCTTTCCCAATTATTGTAAAGTAAGTGTCATCTGCATAGTGATGGAACTGGATGTCATGAGTTCCCCACATTATATCACTTAATCCAGCCAAAAACAAGAAAATAAAACTGGTCCAAGCACAGGGGCGGCTGGGGTTTCCCCCAACTCACGTCTGCCTTCTTCTGGTCTAATGTCTCATTCCGATTAAAAGGTCGGTCGCAGCCCCCTGAACCTACTGAATTGGTATGTTCAAGTTGGAGCTATTAAAATGCTGTCCTTGTCCTTTTTTTCCCTTTTCCCCTTTCTTTTTATGGTATACTTTGCCGAACAGAGGATCGTTTCCTATTCAAGGTCCAGCAGGATGCAGACCTGGATAACTTCAACCATTTGTCCACTGCGATCCCTCCCAGGTACTAGTACAAAGTACACGGAATAAGACAATGCTCTTTTGGCGGTAACCTTGATGTAGTGTGCGGGTAATAACACGCACGCGCAGAGTTGCAAATTGCCTACCCCTCGAATGTCCCTGCTCCTCCATGTGTTGCGCGTCCAGCGAGAAGACAATGAGTACCATTTTTTAAAGTCTTTGGTATACCCGAACCGTGATATCGGACCCCCCGTCTCCCGGGAGGCAGGCCGCCGCTCTACCACTGTGCCAACCACGTCCGTAAAGTGAACTATACATGTAGGAAACAGTACGGTACGCATAGATTTGCCATGAGAGGGGGGGGGGGGGGGTGGGGGGTTTTGTTGGGGGGTCGGAACCCACAATGGAAGTGCGGGCCCTCATTAATGATCTCACCCAACCTATTTGCGAATATGGACAATTTATTACCCCTTGACACATAGGCTGCCTGCACTATTTGCCTGCATAACAGCTACCTGCAAAACTCAATGTCATAATCAATGATCATTGGGTGGCGTGGTGGTGGGGGGGTTGGCCATTTGACAATGCTCGCCACTTGGCTTGTTTGAGCTCAAAACCAATAGGGTTCTTTGTACGCCCCGTCGAATTTTGGTTTAATCTTACCTGGCATTTTGGATTCATCGGGTTAACAGAATTTCAGACTTCTGGTGACTTATATGACTGTGCCCTGACCCCAAAACAATGGATCATGTAACTCATTAAGAGAACATACCTACCGTATGAGCTTCATTAATTCGGATCTGATCGTGATCGTCACCACCGTATTCACAAGCTGGGCGTCACACAACACAGATGCACAAAACACACACCACACACTATATACACCACGCGCGCGCGAACCACACACGCACACGCACAGCCCCCGCACGTATATACTCACTGCATAGATCTCGTTTGACCTTCGTCAAGAATGAACGAGGATGCAACACGTGTGTGATTCCTTGTCATACGAGTTGTAACTGACCTCCGAAAGCTAAGGTATGTCTTAACACTATGAATAAATAATTGACAGTGTACTGTACTTTGTTATGTAATACCAAGAATAATCCCTTTTGTAGAGCGTGAGTGGGATTACAAAACTTTGACCACCCCGAGAGTATTAGTGAAGAGTATAGGGTGACTGTTATGTAGCTTACTGAGCACGCACCTTAGATAAATCTGAGATTGAAGGTCGGGGTTATTTCTCTTTGTTTCAATCAAACCTTTTTACTTCTGTGTACATCCTTGGGTTGGACAGTTATCGTGTTTACAAATTCTCACTTCCTCCTCACCTCCATCAGGGGCGGAGCCAGGATTTTTCCCGTTGGAGCTGAGGGGGCGGCCAAAAATTATCAAAACAAAAAATTATTTGGGAAAAGATATGGGAGCGCAGTAGGCGCGAAGGCCCCACAATTGGGGGGGGGGGTGCGCTGAATTCCCTATATACTGAACTGTTATTTGATTTGAACACACGTAGCCTGTCAGTGAGCGTAGCCGGAGCTTTTTTTGGTAGGGGCCATGAGGGGGGAGGGGGGTGGGGCGCGAGGTCTGGGAGTGGTGGGGCCAGGCATACGAATCATCATGTTGAACCATCCAAGGCGGAGCGCCACCAGAGGTTGGCGCGAGCGCACCAGAAATCTTCTGGTCTGAAGAGACCTCCTATATGGCCGGAACCGGCATTTCTCATGTATTTTTTTTGTTTGAAAAAAGCATACTGTAACCAACTAAATCTGAAATTATTGTTTTGATGGATTTTGGAGGAACACCTGGTGGTCCTTTAAGACTAGCTCCTGTATTAAACACACTTCAACGTTAGTACTAACGACAATTTTTGCAAGTATCCCAATATACACATTTTTGGTGCCGTTTGATGGACAGTCTTCCAAAGATTTTCCACTGCGCGTATGTATTTTTGACTCTTTTCATAATCGCAATCGGTATTATAGGTGAAATGAACAATTGTTTGGATGAATTTGGATGTCATCTGAGAATCACGAGAAGGTCTAACCAATTGCACACAACGACACAGCATCAATTGCCCGAATCAAGGATAAATTGAGTGTCCGAGCTTTCTGGAGGGGAGGGGGGGGGGGACAAGAACGAATTTGTGTTTTGGTGTGCGTAAATGGCCCTTTGGGTCATTTTTTGAGAAAGATTGTGAGAATGTATTGCTCGCCAACACGGATTAGCCAAAGGTTGCCGCCGAAACGCCCGATCAGCCTGAAACCTTTCCTACTGAGTGTACAGGATCCTGTGATGTAAGAATGAGGTCAATTCTTAGAGAAAATTATAAAAATTATATTTGTCAATTTTAGTGTATATAAATACATACCCGATCCCACCAACCATGCCATGTTGGCCTACGTTTGTCTCGACTCTCAATCCCCATGGATTAAGTAAATTGAGTGTGGCACCTTATAGCACATTACTTGACCAGCATGGATACAGATTTCTTCCAAGAGGGGGGGGTGTTTTCGTGAGGTGAATCGAGTACAGCCAGACCAATCCCCATGTGCGCCATGCAAACCGGTAAAATCCGCTGAGAAACATGGTCAAATACCCGTAAATCAATTATTCGCCTTCACACAGCAGCTATCTACGACCGAGATCTCTTGGACTCTACCTACACGCTGTGGACGACGAAACAATGACTACAGACAGGCGTCGATCACATTTTGAAAAGTGAGGGGGGGGGGGGAACATCAAATGCAAATTACCACCTAAGCGGAAGCGCCAACAGCGGTTGGCGCGAAGCGTACAAGAAAATTCAGATTCTCATAACCTCCAGATCGACGGAAATGGCTTGTCAGGCTCATAGCACCCATCCACATGTGTGATTGGACACACCAAAAAGTGTCATTAGTGTCTACTAAGATGATTTACCAATTATCACACATGGTATTTTTGGTATTACCTTTCCACTCTGTCTGCGGTGGGTCCAGGGTCACCGAACAGTCCCCTGTTTTGGGATCAAAGTGAAAAGCCATAGGCGTACGGACCATTCCAATTCGGGAGCAGAAAATGTGTAACCCCGATTAAGTCAGTCTCGGCACTGCCGGCGCCGAATCGCGCGAATTTTTTTTTTTGCATTTTTTCCTCCCGGGCATTTTATATCGAAAAAAGTGCAAAAAATGAACGCATTTTTTCATTTTGTGCCTGGGTTTTTTAACTTCCAGTTTTCCAACGTAATTTCCATCATTTTCCTTTTTTTGTTGGGGGGGGGTCAGTTTTCCCGAAGGCTCTTGAAATTTATTCGAGTGAACAAATGATTCGAAGCATTAACATCGCATGTTTGTTTGGCTCAAACGCCTGGATAAAAACGACATTGCGCGCAACCAAATTATTACTCTGCTTCGATGTAAAAATTCGGGAATCGGTATGAAACATGGTAAAACCTTCGAATTATGTCGGTCCGATCTTCACCTGGGGTCCGCCCTGCAATTAGTGGACTTGAGACAATTTCCGACGCGATTTTTGTTTGGTTAGACAAAATTGACGCCTGGCTACAAATCCTTGCCGACCCGGAAATGTTTGCACAACCACCCATTCTCGCATCGTGTTCTTCTTACTGACTGTGGGACATATGGCATATGGGGCATGTGTCAACTTACTGAATGGCTCAGGCCGGCAAAAAAAAAAAAAAAAAAATCCTTTCGAGATTTCTAAGGAGGGGGGGAGCCGGGTTCGCCCCCCCACCCTGGATCCGCGCCTGTCTCATCAGCTACCCAAGAAGAAGAAATCAAGTTTATTCAATATCGGCGCGTATGCAGGATTTGTCAATTTCCAGGGGGGGCTATAACGTCTGAGCAAGCTGGGCCACTACATTTTGGCGCGTAAGCGTATTAAAAAGGGAATATTTCCCAACGTGCGTGGTTATGCACCCAATAACCCGGAATGAAAGATCCTAGCAAAACCGCATTCCAATACTTTATATATGTAAGTTATTTGAATTTCATATCAACCGCACACACTCGAACCATCTAACATTAGCGGCTACTCCTGCGAGTGGCCGTAGCATGGCGGAGAATGGTTGAATTTAGATACCCCACCGAGATCTCATATGTTCTGGTTTGGCGAAAAAAAAACTTGACGACCCGATTCCTCTTACATCCTAACTTTTTTTAAGCATGTCTACTGTCCCAACGCAAGGTTTTTTATCTCGGCGCATTCCCCGTCAACTTATTCAAGCAAACTGCCGCAGCATAGGCCCCGGAGCGTACTAAATGAAAATTGATGTTTTGATACCCACATGATAAGCCGAAAAAGTCACAGCTAGCCTGCTATTGATTAATTGAGCAGACATATGAGGAAGCCGGCGGTTCCTAACTAACGGGGCTATCACTCTTTGTATATACACACTTCAAATATTACCACAATACTAAAATGTTTAGGCAAAATCACCGATTGGGTTGAAGGGTCATCCTGCAGTGACCAGCCACCTAGGAGTGGAAATGAGACTGATACGAGGTGCACAAGGCCAACGCCTGTTTCAACAGTCTATGTACAAGCCTGTCTAATCCGATTGTTTTTCGGGCTGAGGGGGGGGGAGGTGATGACTGGTACGAACCACTAATCTAAGCGGGGAGAACCCCATTGGTTGCGCGTATCGTAACCCGAAATTGTGGATTTTAGACCCTTCAGATGGCCGGAAAAGGCACTTCCGGGTTTTTTGAGCTGAATTCAACCGGTCTGAAATGTGTATCTCATGTCTGCAAGTTCTAATTTAATGATTAGATAGTCAATCTATGAAATGTTAATAGATAGCCGATGATCTAGATGATACGAGGACTCATAGTATCCTATGCTCCCATCATCTACTCCAATTTCATACTACCCTCTCATATCACGGTTTACATTTTGTCCACCAGGCCCATCCCTACCGCCATGCATTGGCCCACATGTTAAATATTGGGAGGTGGACATAAGTGGTTACTGGTTTAGTACCATCAAGCGAGGGCCAACCATCTGTTGGTGGCGTAGCATTCAACCCCCCCCCCCCCCAGATTGCAGGGCACGCACTTCCCGTCCCGGGCCACCTCACTGGAATTGACGGTTGAATCTCCATTAGAAGTTTTCCAGCCCCTTGAACGGTGGAAAAGTGAACTGGCCGATCGGCCGATTCAACGGACATGAAAATCAAGCCGCTTCTCCCCAAGGGAGCTCTCCTTGACCAATTTGTATTGACCTTGAATGGTTTCAATTGTACTGAACGTATGTTGAACGTGAAACTCGAAACAGCGGCGGCGG
>JAODTK010003921.1:0-212500 GCA_026419785.1 Sclerodactyla briareus
GAACGGGATTTTGATGGAAATTAACGAGGCGGCTCTCACAAAACTTAACTGGGACGGACTTTTCAGTGAACTGTATAGAGTCATCGTCGGTTAAAAAAATTAACACACAGCAACAGCTACTATCGACCGAGTACAACCGAGTACGCCAACGACTGCGGCCAGATCCATTTCGCAATGACGAATATGGTACCGGCGGTTAGTTGATTCTCTCATTAGTGATTTTAGTGTCGGTGGATATCTTTGCAGAAAGCGAAAAAAGTCACTGAACTGATCAACGATAGCGACTGAACAAAATGACGGCAAATCGAAGGAGGATGCAATTGCAGAGGAGAGAAAAAAGATGGGGTTATCGCTTTCACGAGGATGTGAGATACAGAGACACAGTGTATGAGGCCTTGCTCAGAAATCATCTGTTACGTATGACAAACAGTTACTCGGTTAAATCCGATAGGAAACAAAAAAATAAGTTCCATGTGTAATTGAAGAGATACCAATTCAATTAATGGCTTCTAAATAAATCGGAAAGTGATCGGGAATTCAGTGGCGGATTTCAGAGGGGGGGGGGTGGTCCAAGGGGTCCGGACCCCCCCTTTTTGGTTCAGAGATTCCGAAACTAATGTATTCTACCAATAACGTGGATCCAGTGAGTTCTGGGGAAGTCGGACCCACTTCCTTCCCCGCTATTGATGTCAATCGTGGCTGATTGTACCCTATACCTTGATTATTTCGTGACCCTTCCAAGATGAACATGACCGCACTAGTGTTGACCTCTGTGGCACTGTTAGTGATGTCACTGTGTTACGATATGCAGGGTTCAGCAACCACAGAGAAGGGAGAGCAGACATTTGCTTCTTATGGAATTTTATACCCAGACTAAAATGATGTCTAAAGAAGTTTTAAGACCACGTTATTCGTGTAGGGGGAGGGGCGAGGGTGTTACCACTATTCAGGGGATAAAGTGTAATGCGATACATCATCGTCGCATATAGGACAACTTCCGTGGAACCTCCGAAATATGGCGCACTCCGCTGTCGCGTTGCCGGCCTTTCTTAACCAGTTAACGAATGTACATCCACCTCATATTGCAAAGGTTCCACGAGCAAAGATGTGAGTATACAGGATCCATTCATCTGCTTATGGTTTAGCTACGGTATCTTCTTCACCTCAAACCTCACACATAGGCCTCTTATACATCTCAGAGATCCATGATGGAATTTCTCTCTGAGTTTTCTTTATTGAAAAGGCAGTATATCACCCTGAGAGCTTCCGTGAGAATCGTTGTATAGTAAACATATGCGAAAAAAAAATTCAAATGAACTGAATGAGGCTTATTGAGTGAGGAGAGTTTATTTCCCCACATCCGTATTGGACCGAATGCACTAGTTTCCCTCAACCAAATTCTTGATTATGATAGCCGTGCGTGCGCATGCACACGATCGGGAGGCATCCCCTCCCGTCCTGGAGCCTGGGTGGGCGGTACTATATGCGCAAAAATGACCCATCTCGATGAACGACCACAGCCAGACGCGCATCTATATCAAAACCTTAATTAGCAACATGTTCCATACCAGAACTGAAAGACTTATTCCGCACTTCGGGCACCATGTTAGGTCTACCCAACAACAAAAATTGAAGAGATATTGAATCCAATGAAGTTATATGAAAAATGCCAAGTTCTGATGAGGGTGGATGGGTTCGGATATGTTCGATCGGTCACTCAGGTGCGCGGATCCATTTTTTTTTTTTTGGGGGGGGGGGAATGGGAAGACTTCGAGAGAAAATTGGAAAAAAGGGAATGTTGGGGAAGGGAAAATGACATTCGAAGAGAAGAAAAATTTTTAAAAATGAGTGAATGAAAAAAGGTATTTATGGACGTCATGGGGTAGGGTGAGGTGGTGAAAAAAATTGTAATTTTTCGCTGGAGCCAAGTTGGACCCCTCCTTTTGGAAAATTGGATCAGCCCGGAGAACTCAACCTTAAGTTTTGTACTTGCAGTGTTTATGATAGGCCCGGTATCAAGCAGCTAAGCCTATGTCATTTTCAAACATCGGTACGAGGAATGCTCAGATCGCCCCAATATAGAAATTTTGGATTTGAAAATCTGGAAAGCCAACATTGCATGTGGCTACAAAAAAGAACAGACATTTTTCACAAGCTTCTTGTAACACGAATTTCGGGAAGCTGTTCTTTTATATGCAGATTAGGGCAGACAATTTTAGAACAACTCCGATCGCGGTCATTTTTTGGTATTTTATCGGCGAGCATTCCACAGTGTACGCACCTGATAATTTCCGACATTGGACCCATCACCTGGCATGTAGTTCTTTTGCATATTATTTTAAAGAAACACTGTGAGAGGCACATGGCCAATATTGACAGGAACTCTCGTATTGGTTAAATAAGCTTTGCACGCAGAAACCTTACCACTGAATTGTTGCTGATAAATAATTTTGTGCCGAACATTGATAGCATCAATGACAGTCGTATGCCCATGCCCCGGTATTTAATCCGTGGTCCAATCCTCAACCATAACAAAAGATAATAGCTACTGTATCCGATATACACTCTGACATCACATGATTTGTTCGTACTAAAACTGTAATGTCCGGACGTATGGGTCCGAGTACTAATCAATGTTTTATCTGTGCCTACTTGAAAGCGAAATTTAACAACAAAGACAAGCACAGTACGTAAGCCTAGTCGAACACGCCAGTTAAGTTGACGTTTACTCTTCTCCGCTCCCATTGTTTCTCGCTGGCTCTACTCACCTACTAACTCCAATGAACCCATAATACAATTATTGTCATGATCGAGCACCACTAAGTCGGCCATTCAGTAAGAACTTTCACTTCTGCTCCCCTGCAATTGTCTGACCAAATTGATGTGCCGCGGTTTTGACTGCAGCATCGCGGAATAGCGTGAAGGGAATTTTCTTTTCGTCTGTGTTGCTGCCATTGGACCCAACTGTTCATGTACCGCTCAAAATATTTCTCGTATTGGTGGGGGGGGGGCTATCAAATCGTTTGTCCCCACTTTTTCCGGACCGTAATAATAATAGGCACATGCCCTATTTTGATCACTCTAAACTGATTCAATTTCTTTTTAACCAAATCCAATTCCATGTGCGGACCCAGGTGTAGATCTGTACCCGACTAGCGCCGAAGTCGAAGGATTACCTACGCCATGTTTCAATACCGTGTTCTCGACTTTTAAATCGAATAGCTACAAGTGCATTATTTTTTAAGTGTTTTCTCGGCGCAATGGCGGTTTTTCTTCCTGGCGTTGTGGCTAAATATGCGATGTAACTGCTTTCGACTCATTTTGTTCCCTCGCCATGAGTTCCAGAGCCGTGGAGGCAGACACGGCCCCCCCCCCCCCATTTTTCCGAAGATGAACCAATTCGAAGCGAACATTCGTGGAAATTAGGGAAGGAAAAGGCGAGGTGGAAAAAATGGCCGATTTTTTGGAGACTTTTTCTATGAAATGTGCGGGAAACTTGCAAAAAATGTTTGCGCGCTTCGCACACTCGGATTTCCAATGACTAACTTTGAAAATTCGGGTACAAATTTTCTGCTCCAAATTGGAATTGTTTCCGTACGCCATGGCGTTTCCCATCGCTTCCCACCAGGAACCGTTCGGTAGACTCTGGATCCCACACAACAAAGCCGAGTAGAAAGGTAATAAAAAAAACATGGTGTGAATGTTCGGTAAAACATCTTAATATGCACATGACATTTTTTTTGTCTGGTCTTTTTACTCAAATCCACCTATAAATTGGTGCTATTGAGCCTGGCAATTGCCGTTTCCTCCGTCGATCTGGAGGGTATGGAAATCTGAAATTTCCGTTTACGGACCTTCGCGCCAACTTATAGGAGGGGAGGGGGGTTTGGGTGTGTTTTTTTTAAGTTGGGGGGGGGGGGTTCGGGGGGGGGGGGGGGGGGGGGCGCCCCGCTTTGAGGGTCATTTGCATTCGCTGTGTCCCCCACTTTTCAACAACCGGATTGACTCCCCTAAGCCATGAGCAATAGACACCCCTAACATTTCGGGAAAGTAAGGGATTAAGGCAGAAGGAATTATTTGCAAGTTAATGACCAAAGAAAGGGACGTGTTACTTGAATTCAACCTGACAGCATCAATCCGTTGTGTGTGTCTAAGTTAATTTTCCTGACTGCTTGGAGGAAAAATTTCAGATTGATGTGATCTTGAAGTCCCTTTTGTGTTACAAAATAGGATATTTAGCAGTAATCACTACGCATAGTTAAGTTGCATTCTTGTTTTTTCGGTCAGAAAGGCACTCCCGTTGGCTTCGGTAGTTACAATCCTTGTGTTGTGGGAGTCGGCAGCATCTGTGAATACCTGGTAATATTAGCCGTTGGGATTTGGCTTCGCTGATGGATATAGTGGCCGCCTGGCCCGGTGTTCCTGTTGTAGTCTTTTGTTATATCCGTACAATACTGCACATCCCACTCAAGTTGCCAAATGGGTTATCTAATATCGTTCACTCGGTGTAATGCGCTCCATTCATCCATTTTCTCGGATGTTATTAGTGATGAATATGGGATTAATCTGTAAAATTGTGGGCTGGTAGGATTTGTAGTTTTCGTCCGGGAGTTTCGAAAGATTGTTCAGACACTGTTCGGCAACGTCGACCAGCCGTTTGCCCTCATGACCTTTACACAATATCATTATCATTCTTTTAACTGCAATCGTGAGGAAGCTTAGCCTAAAGCATCGCAGTAGCAGCCAATAGGAATGCAAGTTCACCAGCTACAGCTGATCCTTGTCTCTATGCATTGGAGACTAGGCTTCATCGCCAGTGGGTGTGCAGGTCACGGAACCTATAAGAACACAACATTTTTCTACTTTCATACATGTATATAGGTGTTAATGGAGGGGGAGGGAAAATATGTCAATTCGCTCCTATATCTCGGACAACATGGGTCTTCGAAAGATAAATAATTGTGCTGCCTGTTATCTTGTAATAGGGCGTGTATTTTAGGCGCACCTCCACCTTGTGCAAGACATTTTGTTTGACAATCAAGTACACTCGACCTGTTCTCTGTGGTAGAAAATGTCGAGAGGCAACGAACCACGCCTTTACCCGTAGTGCTGAGATCAGCGGCGTGACCCCATAAGGGTTGCATATCTCCAATGAAATGTTTCGCTAAGCCCGCACTTTTGGATAATTTTTTTATTTTTTTTTATTTTTTAATGGGAGAAGGACTCTAACGTAACCCCTGGGAACGAATTGAGTATCTGTCCAAGGAATCCTAGCTGAAAATTCTTCAATCTTATGTGAGTCAGGGAGGACATAGAAAAATCCACAGGAAAGGAATTAGGGCTAACTAGAAGTCTCTGTGCGCCCGGGCCACTACAGCTATCTGTAACCCTCTTCGACCCCTCGTTTGAGTTGAAGAATTGGTAAAAAATGCCGAAAAATGCTTTCAGCTTCAGCACTCAGCAGATCTCCCACTTCAAGTACACGAGACAGCTATGAAACATATGATATCCAGGCGTGTGCCATAGTTAAGTTTGCATACTGTATGGTACTGTCGAAGCTGGATATCCAGGAAAATAAAATTCATCCTGTGCCTTCAGTATCGACATTACTCGGGTTAATGTTTTACAAGCACAACGAAATAGGGTGCAGTTTCACGCCGTGTTTTGTTAGTGTATTTTCCAAGCTTTCGCGTCGGGTATACTCACAGGTCATCTTCTGAGCGCTGGCTTATTGCACTATCTAAGATCCTCATCATAGTTCGTTGAGAAGTTTGAGGTTGGCTTTGAAATCATATAGGACATCTTGGTCCTTCCAGAATTGTCAAGCTCCTTCAAATTACTTGACGGGTGGTAGAGGAAAGAAACAACCTGTCAGATGTTCCAATATGTGTGTAATATACCTATGGTTATATGGGTGATTAGGAACAGTGTTTTACTATGACCGTGGTTCTAGAGTTATGAACATGCATAAGCGGAGTTAGTGAGTATCAAATTCCTGAAAGTAGCTGGTAGACTTCAATAATATCCCTCCCAGTCGCCGTTAAGTTAAGTAGGTAATTTCAAAGCTGCAGTCGTTCTTCGTAACTTTCGTCTTCCATGTCAGAATCAGCGTGTTGTGGTCCTGTAATTCTCAATATCATAACGAGTTTTAAGTAATTTCGAAACATATATATGCGTTGTGCATATACAACGATAGTCTGGCAATGAGCAATGACCGAACAAGATGTTATTTTCATCCAGTAGAGGAATGGTAGCGGATGCCCTTTTGTTTTTTAAATATTGTTCTCCAAAACCATAAATCCCGGTAATAAGCACACCAAGTAGTAGGCCATAGGTATTGTGTGGTGTTTCCGTAGGGGAAGTCAAATTACCGTATATACCAGTTCGCCCAGGTCGGTCACATTGTATTCAGTTTACACACAATGTCCGCGAAACTCGATCACCAGGAATAAAAGTATACCACTGATAGTTATATGGCTAGCGCTAATGTGGAACGGGAGATTCAGAAACCGGGCTTCCGCTTAGCTTCGCAAGAACACGGCCGGTTCCCCAATAGTTCTCACATTACCTATGTCAATAAAATCATCACATCCTCGATTTGGTCGCAGAGGACCGGCAATACGATAAGTTCCTTGTTACAAGTGAAAATGAAGAAGCTTGTGCAAGTAGACCCTGATGAAATGTGAAAGACAAGCACACATATAGAAAGAGTAGAAATGGATTGTTTATATGACTGTTAGTGTGTTTGTGTTTTTTAGGCATGCTGTCAATGCGGACATTCCTGAATTACGAAAGATATCGCGTGTATCCATATACGAGCATCGACTTTCAATACATGACACGGAAGAGACTGTCACTAGGAATGAATTTCCGCCTGTGAAATTTAATAAACTGGATGGAGTTCGCCCATAAGCCGTGCATATGGAACCGCAATCCCCCTGGACAGTTATATCTGTCGACTGTTGTTTTTGAAGGGCTGCGGTTTTTGCACGGGCAGGCACTCCTACTTTCACGCTGATCAGTCAGGAAGCACTAACGCATTGGCAGATATAATGGAACTAGCGAACCAACGGGCTGTAGCTCCAACCGCACAAATGTAACAAATAGCCTTGTTTTTGCAGAGAGCATCATGAGGTAAAGGCCGATTAGCAATATCTAATAATTTTCACAGATTTCACAGTTGGAGGTACGACTAGTTGCAAAATTTCCACCGAATGGTCATTAGGCTTCCCTAATTCATCGACTCAGGCCCTAGGTCCCTCCACGGGCGTTGGTCTGAATCCCTGGGCCCCTGAAAGTAGGCTATAGACCAACATTATGACTGAACATCAGCATGGTGCAACAAATTTCGAAGGCGATATTTAAATATAATGGCCCCATGGACCAAACGGGGCCCTGGGCCGCAAATTCCGGAACACCCCCAATGGCCTCTACCCAGGGACCAATACATGTAACTTGAAGAAAATCAATGGACGCTTGTGGGAGGAGATGCATTCCAGACATTGTCGAAATTTGATGAAATCAACAAAAACTCCACTGTGTTTGTGAATCTGTGAAGTGAAGATATCTCCCTATTAACCCGTTACCCCCACACCGCGCCATGACATCTGGCAATAGCACAAAATGCCGGGTTGGCCACCCCTTCGTCATTCCTCATTTTTTCAGGCGGAGCGTCCTAGAATTGGGGACGAATGTCCACGAATCCGACAGAGGACGACGCCCGTGATGGCCCGTAAAGTGGGACGGTATGGCCTGTGATTGTCCATAGGAATTCATACTTCACAGATCCACAAACCAGTGAGTTTTTGTTGAATCTATTTCAGATATTCACTACCCCTATTTGGGCCCTGCCAGACTAGCACACCTGGTCCACTGGTGGTGGGTCCTTTGCGTCCAGGTGGTTAGTAGATGGTGGTGGGCGTAGGACAGCTCTCGTGAAGGCTCCTTCAGCCGAGACCGGTCCGGTGAGGGTAGCGTGAGACGAAGGTAGTCCGGCGTTGTCCATGCCGCGTTTCGCATATCTCCTGCCTCGGTATTCCACCCATCCATGAACCATCTCGAGACGTAGCATGTACGCGTCGTCGTGTGCCTCAAGGAGGCCCTCCCGCGGTGCGCCACCGTAGTTTTATTAGGTTTTTAAATCCAGCGAGACAAGTGTCCTAGAAGCATGTGAATGGTTGTTGGGGCAGCACGAGGCTGGTCATGATGTCGAACTGAACTAGTTCATTCCAGTACCAACGGAAACAGCCAGCCCGTACCGAGGGCATCATCTTTCATCTTGTCTCCGACAGAGCGTGTCGCTGTTGGTAGAAATATTGCCCAGCGGTGTGAAAGACGTTGACTGGATCTAGCTAGGAGGTAGGGTCCGGCAACAGCGAATTCCATCCATGTCTTTAAGCGATGTAACAGTTTCCGTTTGTGAGGTCTTCCAGGCAGCCCGGCAGCGAGCCGACAACCGCCGCGACCAGCACATCGCCTTTGTGCCATTAAGAGTCGCCGGTGTATGGGCTCGTACAGTGACTCCGCTGAAAAGTAATGGAACGAGGACGTCGCGTGAGCAACCAAGACGGTGGTAAGCGTTTCAAGGGCGCTGCTGTGATATTTCCTTTGTAAAAGACGGATGATGTTCGAGGAGGCCGACAGAGAAGCCGTCCTCGAAGCCACAATGATTTCCGGATGCTGATCTGTAATTTTAAATCACTGGAAGCCGTCTACCGTCGTCGAATAAGTGACCGGACGAAGCGACGTCCGTCTACTTGACGCTTCCCGAGATCACACCCGCTCCTGCGGCCCCAACCTCTCTATACTCATACCGCAATACGAGAGTCTCTGTGGCGTATGTTGAGTCACGCCTCGACGACGCTACGAGTTGCGCCGGACCGGTCGTGAAATGCCGCTCTCCCGGTCGCGACCACGACATCTTCCACGCAGAAAGATTGAGGCTTGGTTGTCCATGACAGCGATCTGACCGATTCCTGAGACAACCGAATGGGCGATTATGAAGTCTCAATGGTAGGGATAGGTCCCAAAACGACGAAGAAGAATCGGGGACCCACGGTCGAGACGATCAGCTGTGAGCCAGAGAGCCAAACCACGGCTCTTTTGAGCCACGGTTCTGGAGAGCAGGGGGAGCCGACCCGCGCTCGGGAGATCCGCCACTGGCCATGAGAGCCGACTTCAATGCTCTGGAGAGCCCCCCGGCTCGCGGAGAGGACCCAACACACGGCCCTGTGGAGCCGGGAGAGCCGACCTACTGCTCTGAAGAGCCGACCTGGCTTATTTTGTCTGATTTTGGGTCGAAGAACCCGATATAAAATTCTGGAAAATGAGTGGGGGGGGGGGGTGTGGATGGAGACTCTGCGTGTTGGGCTTCCTGTGCTCCGTTCTCATTGCACCTCAGCGAATCCTGGCCCTTTGGAAAGGTTTATTTTGGTTATCCTGTCATGCTTCATGATAATTGTTTGTGCGGCTGCTAAATGTGCCAACATTACGCAAAATTAGTTTGGCAATGTGATTTCTCACTTAGTGTCCTCGGAAGTCTTGGTGTGCTTTTTGTGTATTGCCCGCAAACGAGGTGCAGATCGACCCCATTGCACGATGAAAGTAATGCGAATGAAAAAAAAGAAGAGAAAGGAGGGAAGATTAAGCCTGCTAAATTTCTGTCTTAAGCAGTGGAGATTGAAGACTAAGGGAACACACTTTTGAGGAAGATGAATTCCAGCAGGCGATGTGCGAGTGGAAAAAAGTGCGATTTCGCATAGGTTTTGGTGCTATTGGCGAACAGCCGCAAACCGGGAAAGAGATGCAGAAGTGGAACGAGTATCAGCGATAACTTCGGGCAGGGGGGGGGGGGGGGGGGGGGCAACAATCGCTTCCCGTTCATTTCTGATGGAGCACTAACCATGAATGTAACACTAAAGTGACGGTGAGTGGGGAATACACACCTACTGTGGGGAAGAGGCTGAAAAAGTACAGTTCAGATGTCGCCTTGATGAGGCGAAAATTTGGATTTTGTGAAACAGAATTAAGACACTGATGAGAGGTAAAGTATTTCTAGCACCAAATAGGAAACCCAACTTCCATCTGGAATTCGTTGGGATTAGACTTGATTAAGGTTCCAAGACAGTGGTGATTTCCATACAAGAATATTGAGTGGAGCAGGCTGTGGGAGGGCTTGATCAGCAATATAAGGAACTCTGTGTAGGAATCGCGCCGTCTAGGAATAAGCGGTTCTGGGTTTTAGTTTCATTGAAAGAAGCATATCAGAGTACCCCACACCAAATCACAATTCTAAGTAATTGATCAACTGACTGGCAACAAAGCAGCGATGATGAACAACTCATTCGTTTCTGGGGTCGATGAAAGCAGAGTGAATGAGGAATGGTGGAGTCATCAGCGAATGATGGATACATATGTGGTAGATCGCAAAGGTCATTATTGAGATTAGAGAGAGAGTGGGAGAAAAACGCAGAGTAACATCTCATAGGGAAAAGTTTCCGAAAGGCCCGTCGAAAACCAGGATTTGAAGCTATTCCCGCCATACGTTGTCTAAAGGCTAATGGCATTCCCAGTATGACGGAAACCATACTGGCGGTCAATTGAACTATATGTATACATTAGCCTACGTGTATAATCTTGTAGATTTTGCCAAAGGCAAGCAAAAGTCAGGGAAGGGTCTTGCGTAGTCTCGTACCGACGAACACGTGGACATATTCCACGAGGTGCCCAATAACGCCTTAAGAAAATACAAGTTGACGGTAAAAACAGTCGGGTCACAAGATCACGTCCGATTAGATCATGAGCAACCGAACAAATCCTCAGCTTTCCACAGGGCAGGATTCTGATACTTGCATGCAAAAAAAAACTATGCACTGAAGACACAGTATGGAAGAAAAAAAATCCTTGCCATTGTGTAGCCATGAGGATTCGTCCAGTCAGCCAGTTATTGTTGGGTATATCATCCCCGTCACCCGGACTGCCTGTACTTGTAACGTGTAATCGCTTCAAAGTACTAGCTGAGAGAGCTATAACAGTCATAGGCTACAGTTTAATACTGATGCTTGGTTTTGAGCAGGCTTCAGTTTCACCGAATAACAAGCGCACAGTCTGATAGCTGCGGAAAGCAAAATTCCTGTGGCAAATACACTGCATGTTCTTCACCAATGTACCCTTGTATTGTTTTTTCCACATTTAATTGACCTCCACTGACCTCATAACCTGAAATGGCTTGGAACATGCCCAACACATGCTAAATATTCTTCAGTGCCCAGCACACGTCACTCAACTAAATATTCCTAGTCTAATATATTAGCTACATAACCCAAGCCGAACCCACATGTGAAACAACTCCCTTTCTGGTCACCAGCCAACAATTTAGGCGAGATGTGTGAGGGACAAATCATTCCCTCCTGGACAATAGTTCTTCGTTCAAATAGGTGCAGAACTGGGACTTTCTGACCAGATGAGCTAAACAATGCTCTGCAGAGGGATGGAATAATGTAAACAAAACCTCTGTCACGAGATTGCAATGGAAGTGGAAATTGGGGGTAATTAATTGGATTTAATTAAAATCTAATCACACTATGCAACATAAAATGTAATCAGCCTAGCCAGTGGCAGCTTCATACCACAAGTTCAACCTGGATTGCATGTACGATTCAGAATTACAAATGAAGACTTATTGGGGGTAAATAATGGTAATTTATTAAATTTCATCACACTATGCCAACCAAACAAATGAAACTCAGCCTAGCCAGTGGCATGTGACATCCACCCACCAAGTTTCAACCTGCGCGCAATAACGCTGTTCAGACGTTAGGAATGAAGTGACGAACAGAACGGACGAACGAACGAACTAACGGATGGAAACTACGAACGAAACGAACGGACGGAGAGATGATGACTTGTAGAGCTGTCCCCGCAGCTAACAAGTGGATCTTTGCTCAGACATAACAGATTCTTGACGAGTCGAGAACTGTTATGGGTAATAGACAATGATCCACTTTTGACTGTGTCGAAAGCCTTGTTATCAGATGACGAGCGCAAACTGGGCCATGCTGTTACCACCTTCGGTCTCGCAATCAATTGAAGCTAGCGAGGTAAGCGCTGTATGAAATTCGTTGCCAGAGGAATGAAATGAGTTCGATACGGTTAGTTATCCAGGCGTGTGAATCTTTGACTACCACTACCCTGCCCAACCTGAGAGAAGAAGATGGGGGAATGGGTGAATTACCGAAGTCCCAGACATCTAAAGTTTGGATGTAGAAGAGAATGATTAAGCCACAAGTCAACTGAAACGAGACTCGCTTATAACGTCAGCTTTCGCACATAACAACATCATCGATAACAGCTTCTCCTTTCTTGTAACTTCCCAAACCCAATAAATCTGACAATATGACAATCTACGAACCCCGCCAAATGGCAGATTATAAATAACTTCGGATTTCTGACGATTGCTGAAATGTGGCATTATTCGAAGCGATAATCTTGGGTTTTCGATTCTCAACCAGGATATCGACAAGTTCCACCCCCCATCCCCAAGATTAAATATTCAATTCCACTCCAAATACTTCAACGATGAAACACGTTATACGTATTGACAGCAATGATAACAGGGGGAGGGAAAATCGAAGTAGAATTACGCCTGAAGTCAATACCTTCTCCCCAGTATTCGAGGACTTTAAATGCAGATAATTGATTTTACCAGAACTCAACAAATGAATTGCAGTGGTTTGGAGGTATATCATGTCATCACATGCAGGAATTAGGTCAGCATAGCAGCGTCGTCGCCGATTCTGATGAGAGCCCCCCCCCCCTTCGATAGTGCCTTAACGACGTGGTATAGGGAAAAAGAAATGGGGCCATTAAAGTAACCCCGGAGGGCTCCTGTGTTGGAGATCAGAGGAATCAGAAAGACAAGTCAAAAAACTATCCTACAGGATCGTCATAATCCAATTGTCAAACCACTGGAAATACCAATCCTAAAGCGTCTTGAACATGAATTGATGCTGGTGGATAATAAAGGACTGAGAAGATAAGACAATACGCTTGCAGAATTACCAGAATGCTAACGGGCAAGTACCGCGACCCGAATTCAAGAATGGCATCCTCACAACTAAGACCGCAGCTCTACGCGAACTGCAGATGGACTGAAAAAAGGGCAACAGTAGGTTTAAAATTGCTCCAAGGGGAAAGGGCTCATTTAATTTTTCGGGACTGACATGAGTGCACAACAAGGCGAAGCGAAGATCATTCATTAACGATATGCGTGGGATTTTAGAAACAGGTATAAGACACACTGTTTAACAATTGACGAAATTGTCCAAAGCTGGAAAAAGAGCGATGAAAATATGGTAATAAAAATCTTGGAAGCTCTCTCGCAAAATATCTCATACTCAATGAACTCTACAATGGATCCAACGAGTACCTTGGGTCATCCATAGTGCCACATTTAGTGAATTGAGATTTTGGTAATAAGGAAAAGACTCTGGAGGATGCTCCAGCAAGTTGACACTAGAGAAGCCTGTGACATATTCACATGCCGGGACCGGATTGCTTGGAAATATAATGGTCGCAATCAAGGAAGTCAGCATTAACAGTTTTGAGGAAGCAATGAACGTCGCATAAGATCGTGATAGGTGGAAGTGGTATAATCATTGAGCATCATCCGGATAGACGAGACCAATATACAAGGCAAACAGATAGGTCTTCATACCGCGGCGCGTTCACTAATTAGGGGATAAATCCGAGGGTGTCGGGGCGTTCGTTGCATTTAGACCGATGAGAGTTCAGCGGGAGGTTCATAAATAAACACGAGAGGTATAGAAAGTACTGAAAAATTGACTTTACGTCTTTCTTCTGTTGTTCAATAAACATTCTCCTAAATCGGGCCAGTGACATCATAATAGCCAATCACATAGTCAGAGTAACATTAAAATGACTCAGAGGCTAGATAGAAAGAATGTTAGGCATAGTTACACAAAATACAGCGGAACCACTGCATTTGCAGTTTCTACACTGTTTATGCTTGCGCTAAATTAGAGCTGAACATTACTCGACTTAGGAAGAAACTTACACCCGACGTGCAGCTTGATCACATTTAGAAGACACCGATCCATGTTACACCGAAGCGTTAGACAATCTCTCAGTGGGATATCCAAGACTAACCGGTAACTCTGCGGATAAAGGTGATGTATTTTTCATGATCCGCCGTTATCATCTCGAAACTGACGAGTTGTGTAGCCTAGCTTTTTGTAACGTTGAGATGTGCGTGTATCGTCTAGTGCAGGTCGGTGACTTGCAAAACATTAGTCGTATTCGAAGGCGAAGTGATCCAATTTGAGAGATATTTGCCATGACGTATTGACTATGGGACCATGACATTTGTGGACATTGTCGGGTGATATTTTTTTGAGTAGCTGCGTAGTATTTGTGTTTTGGACCTGTAATTTTGAGAGATGAGCGTCGCCTTGCCTTGTATTTTGTAGTTGTAATTTCGTGAGCCAGACTTGCTGGCGCTGGGTTGTGTGCTTGCATTTCAAGCGCTCTATAGGCATATATGCAGCGGCACTGTACCGTACACAACAGTGTGGAGTATAGTACTATGTAGCGGTGTTTTTGTTCACAGAACAGCTCTGTGTGTGCGCTGGCTATGTATGTAATTAAATGGAAATTTGTGTGTGACCACACAATGTGTCACCCCCAAAGCAGCTATTGCAAAAAACAAAGCTGAAGAGTTCATTTGTGAGCTGGCTGGTACATATAATTACAGTTCTATGGATGCTCCCAGCTAAACAATCAGATTTCCACAATATTCATAAATTCTCCCAATTTTCTCTCTGCAAAAGAGAGAGGGTTCGAATGGCATTTCAAACATGGTTCTCGGAATAAAACTTTTTGACCAATGAGAATGCAGGAAACCAATAAAGGGTATTTATGAAATGTGCAATGTAATTTTGCGCTTCATGAAGGTTCATACAGATTTACTATTCACATATAAACTATAAATGGTTTTGCCTATATACAGTTAGTTGTTCAAAGAGTGAAAGCTCTTCTCTCCTATTTCTAGCGCTTCTGAACTTCATACTGTAAAACAAGCAAACGTCTGTTTTTACCCTGGATTAAGTTGTTCTGCACAATCTATGCCAACATGATATGCGGGACAGGGGCGGGGGGGGGGGAGGGGGGAGGGGGATAATTATAACCTATAATAATAGCAGGACTTGTGTGAACACGTGTGATGAAAGTGTTACTGTAAGGTGGGATGTGAGCGCCGCCCCCGTTAGCTGCCCAGAGATGTGTATGAGGTCGGAGCGAAAGTGAACCCGGGGTGTACAGGAAGAGTCTTCTACTGATGATCAGAGATGGAAAGTTTGCTAGTCGGTGAGTAGGCTCTCCCTTGATACAATCAGACTATAAACCGATCTTCAGTTTAATATGTCATTACGTGGTCAAGTTCGAATTGACCAGTTCACAGTATTAGTAATGACACTATTAGGTATATATAGTCGGTTTGTATGTCAAACGTCACTGCCCTATAGACCCAGATCCGCTCAACGGGGACTGCCACACAACAGTTCTATCGAGGGTTTTCGAAACTAAATTCTGATTCTACAGAAAATTCATGATAAATGTCATGCCCCAAGCCGCGCCCCGATAAGTGTTATGATCAAAGAATGAAGGCAAATCGATCCAGTTTTCATGTGCTAATGGTTGAGTGAACCTGAAAAATTTGACGACTATGAGTGATGATTTAGTTTATACTCTCGGTTGATTTTTCACGATGGGACTGTGCATGTTCGAAAAAACAACTGCATGCTTGAATTCAAAAGAGATTATATTGTGGTGAATGGAAAACTTCTATATAGGTCCAAACCCCACATTACGGTGTCCCACGTTGGAAAATATTGACCAGCGAAGTCGAAGTTTGGGCAATTTGGCAGATAAATTCGAGTCCCTAAGTTGTGCAATGAACGCATACGTCGCATGACGTCACAGTTAACAACAAACGATTAATTATGGTATGTATTTTATTGTTTCATCATGCAAATAACGCAACAATCAGCTGAACAGCACGGAACACTACCAGACCACACTACAAAATCCCGTTCATAGGACGTATTACTTTGAAGTTTAAAATCAGTATAAGAAAATATTTGCTGGGTTGGGCAAGGAATACATATTCATTATTAAGGATGGGGTGCTTTTCAATCTCGCGCAATACACAGGCACAAATTATACCCGTAAGTCGTATAAACGTGGGGACTTTGGACTGAGCGCATTTAGTTGATTAGCCGCTTATAATGTATCCCGTAGTGTCCTTTAGTTGTGAATGGTTCATTCACCTTTCGCTTTCATTGCCTGATATAAAGAACACTTTTTGTTTGTTATTGCCGAATGAAATGAGCCTGCCTAGGAAAGGTCGTTTTTCAAGTTCGTTAACTATGTATAGAGGAATCAGCAGGGTAATAGCCCGCAGGCACGACAAGAAGTAATCGACCTGGCTGTTCACGGGCATGTAGTGAATAGACTACGTAGTCTATATCGATTGTAGTGCGCAATGTTGTCTGTTTCATTCTCGGAGTTAGTCAGAGACACCGGGAAAGGTTTGCTGGATATCTCCGCGATTTGTTTGAACATTTGGATTAGGCAGAGTGGCTATATATACGTCTGGCAATGGACAGGATGTTCGATTAGTTAACATTCTGTCCTGAAGAGACCCGAAGTGACACGGTAGCCAATTTGCATCTTCCAGTCTTGACCCGCTTAGATTATAAGCCTACCTCAACCCTTACAGAGGATCGGCGACCACCATTAATGGGAGATTGGGGCTAGTGCACGATTCTGGTAGAAGAGAACAACGGTTTACTAAGAAGGAAGTTTTCCACGAACGGTATGGTTCTCATATGAATCAGATAACGGAGTGTTACTACCACCTTACGATTTGCCCAAATGTCCAGTGTTCTTGATGCCGGCTGATTTGGTCCAAATATCAATTACGATTGTGGTATGTGAATGGTGGAGAGTTCGGGAGGATATGTAAACCTCACGGTGCGTTAACAGACACGTATCAACATATGTACCAACCCAATGAAGAGATGGGTTGTGTTCACTGGGCAAAATTTGGCCCTAAGTTGTCCAAGGAGACATGTTGAATATCACTGAGGGGTAGACGATTAGAAATCCCATTCGTGAAACTGTCGTAAAAACGCGAATATGTCCTCCAATCACCGAAGAAAATGGCCGTCACAATCGATTGAACCCCCCCCCCCACCCCCCCCCCCCCCCGCCCCCCCCCCCCCCCCCCCCCCCCCCCCCCCCCCACCCAATAACAGTAGCTGCCTTCGTAGTTCTGACGATACAACAACCGACAATGATTTCTGTAGATTCCTTCCTAATTATCATCCCCATGACTTTCTGCAAGACAGTATAAACACCTCGACTTGCAGTTATATCAGCCGGCGTGGAACCTTTCCTGATTGTAGTAGATATCAAAACGAATTTATGACCTCATATACGTACATGGGACAGGATGCGGACTTCGGCATTCTGTCTTGTGTCTGATACAAAAGATGGGACTTGGAAATAACGAGGCTGATTCAACAAAAAAGTACAACGGCGACAGCTACTATCGAACGACTGGCAACCGAGTCCGCCAGCCATGCGGCCAAGTCATCCCAGCAATACGAATCGGGTCCCAGGCAGGTCGGTATTGATTCTCCTAATAGTGATTTTAGTGATCAGTGTATATTTCTGCAGAAAAGAAGCGGAGAAAAAGAAGTCACTTGACTTGCAGGTTATATCATTAGGCGGGAACCTTTCTCTGACTTGTTAAGGGATATCCAAACGCATTTATGACCTCATATACATGGAACATGATGCGGACTTCGGTAATTCTGTTCGTGAGTAGAGGATACACGACAGGGAGTTTGCTGGAAAATTCCGAGGCAGCTTCACAAACGTAACCGGAACGACTTTTTCCGTGAATTGTACAGTCGTCGTCGAGTTGAAAAATACAACTGCGGACCGCTGCTATTGACCGCGTACTCCAGCGACTGCCGTCATCCCTTCAGCAATACGACTCTGGATCCGCGGTCTGGTTTTGTGATTCTACTCGATCATAGTTGATTTCATTATCAGTGTATATCTTTTGCAGAAAGCGAAAAAGTCACTTGACCTACAACAGACTAGCGATGAACAAATGGTTACTTAGAGCTTTGCTGCGAAATCTACCACTTAATGTTCGCTGATAGCGATGTTCATCCAATGGGTTTGTGTACTAATATTATTTCGGACTATGAACATGATCAATTAGTGTCGATGCCACTGATCGCCATACGTAAGAACTTACCACTTCTTACTGTGCCACTGCCTGTCATGTACACATTAAATAATACATCCGTATCTACATGTTTTTTATTTAGTTCATTTAACAGTTTGTATTTGGTACTTGTGACCATATACAATCAAACCAAAGCAAAACCTGTTTTGGCAACCTCTTACAGTCGAAATGAAACTGAGATCCCTCATAAGTTTTGAAGAATATGGCAAAACATTTCGCCTTCTCTCTCTACCATCAGGTGGGCAAAATTATGGCCGATTTAGTTGAAGAGACTTCGAGTGGACATTGCACTGCTTCTAGTCGTGACCTACACTCAATGTATATACGTGTACATGCGTAAAATCTTCAATGTTTATCTTCCTCCCTCCCATTAATTTTTTCCACGTTTTTGCTTCAATATTCCCCATTAATGTTATATCTGTTTTTGAAAATGACAATTCGAGAAGATTGACCCCTTTATGGCCCTTCTGCTTCACTTCTTCACAAAACGATGGACGAACTAATGTGTTATATTCCTGTTAACTGTCATCTATACCAGTATATAATATTAACTTACACATGTGTATTTACGCCAGGAAAGGAAAATAACAATACCACGTACACACTACGCTCATCGCGACCCATAACGGTAAGAAGATCGTGTATGGTTGGCCAAAAGGCTCTTGTCATTGCAAACAGGCCCACGGCCATAACTATGCTCACCACGACCATTTCGATTGACGAGATCGTGGGCATAGCCCCTTCCACACCCACACTTCCTTGACCCCTACTGCCCTCATCACGACCATTACGATCAAACGGATCAACACAATCGTGGCATAAAGCCTAAGACCCCTTTAGAGGGGGGGGGAGGGTGGTAGGGCCCGGCTCTACTACTTTAGTTTTTATTCCTTCCGAGGCATTTTTTTTGCAGTCTTGTTTGTGCTTATGGGCGTGCGTGGCTGGATGTGTGTTTGTCATGTTGTGTGTGACCTTCTTGTCAGCACTATATCTTAACGAACGCAAACAGGTTCAAATTAGGCATGTTGGGTTCTCAGTGGACGATGAACCCCTGTTATTTTCCGTGTCAGTTCCACAGTACTTCAAGGTCACGACAGTTCAAAAAAAACCTTGTCATCACTATATCTAACGCAGACAATTTTATTAAGTTTATATATTACGTTATGTCGGTTCCACTGTAGATGTGAGTTTTTCGTCCAGGTAAGTTTCGAAAGATTGTCTCAACGCGGTTCGTGCAACATCGACCGGCCGGTTTATCCTCATGACCTTTACACAATATCATTATCATACATTTGCCATCGTGCGAGGCTCATAGCAGTCGCATACAGCCATGGTAATACAAGGTACACGCTGTATTCGTGTTGTTTCTCTCTGTCATTTGAACTATGCTTCATCGCCAGTATCTGCACGGAATTTTAGGGACACAAAAATATTTCTACTTCATTACACGACCCAACTTTCTTAATTCTGATAAGTGTTTTGTATAAAGTCTTATGGAGGGAGGGAAATATGACAATTTTGTTTTATTCCTCGTCCACACGATCTTCGGAAGGTGAAAAAGTTGTGCTTGCCTTATCGGACGTGTAGTTTAACCTTCATCTTTGTGCCAGAAGTTTGTTCGTCATCAGTAGACACAAATTGTTCTTTGTGGGTACAAAATGTTGAGGCACCAACCACGCTTTACTCGTAGTGTTGCGGTCAGCGGCGTGATCCCATATGCTGCATCTCCAAAGGAATTCTCCGACTATCACTTTGGGATATTATCTAGGAAAAAACTCTATGAACCCCTAGCTGGTACCGAATTGAGGATCTGTCCAGGAATCCTAGGCTGAGCCTCCTCATGCTCAGTGAGTAGGAGGACGTAGACATCTACAAGAAAGGAATTAGGCCTAAACGAGAAGTCCCAGTGCTCCCGGCCACGACAGATACATGTACCTATTCCGCTTCGACCCTCCGTTGAGTTGGAGAAGTTGGTAAAATGTCCAAAAATGCTTTCCAGCACTCCGCAGGATCTCCCACTTCATGTTCACACAAAGCAGCTATGAAACATACCGGTAATATTAACGGCCTGTCCATGTTTACTACTTTGTATTGGCAGGGTCACTGCAGAAGCTGTATATCCAGAAATAAAGCACTATCATTGTGTCTTAATTATTCAATCTCACTCGGTAATTCGTTTTACAAGCACAACGAAATAGGGTTGCAGCTTCACGCGTGTATTTTTACGCTTGTTTCAGGCTTTTTTTTCGGTTATTTTCCCACAGCCTATCACCCTTCGTGTATACTTACGGTCCTCTTCTGGCGCTACCATCTGCCCTATACTCAGATCCTCACCATAGTCCCTTCGTTGATAGTTGGCTCTGAACATAGTACATCTTGTCCTTTACGCATTTATCCATCTCTTTCAAATCACGGAAGCTGGTAGAGGTATAACCTGTCTGGTAGGCTGTTCCAATTATTGTGACTCTATCGTAGTTCTTACGATGTTTATTGCGCTATTTAGGAAGAGTTTCTTACTATGACCTCTGGTTCTAATAGTTATGAACATTCATAAGGGGGGTTTCGTGATGTATCAAAAACTTCTGAAAGTACTTATCGAATCATCCACGCCTCCTAGTCGCCTCTCAACGGTAGGTTAACGCAGATCTGCCGTTGGTTTCGTGGTAACTCCTCGTCTCCATGTCGAATCGCTTTCGTTGTTCTTCTCTGTATATTCTCAATAGCCGTAACAGTTTCAATTATAATCGAGAAATATGCGCTTTGCATACACGAGTAGGGCGGCGATTTGTAAACCAATGCATGCATTGGTTGCCTTATTGATTTTCTCAGTATAGGTTCTCACAAAACCTACGGTCAAAATCACACCAATGTCTACTGGTCTAGGTATTGTGTATGTGTTTTAGGTTGATATCATAAATATTATGTTCCAGCTTAGACATCTCTGTACCGTATCGTCCGCCCCACGTCGGTTCATTGTGGGTTTTTTGGTTTAGGTTTTTCACACAATGTCACGCGAAGCTCACCATGGCAATGAATTACAAAACTGAATAGTTTTATGGCTAGCGGCTACTGTAGTATAGGATACGTGAGAAAATGCGGGCTTCCGCGCAGCATTCACAGTAACACGGGCGTTTCCCAAATCTCGATACATTACCTTACGCAAATGAAATAACATGCCTCAAATTTGTCGCAGTAACGGCCCTATGAGAAGCTCCTTCGACAATGTGAAAATGAAACTAAGTTGTTTTCTTGAAAGCCCTTCAACAAGTTGTGATTCAAGGAACTAGAAGATGACTAGAGTGGTAGTGTTCCCATACGTGGATGATGTGAATACCTAAGTGAGTGGACAGGCCGTGGCCAGGTAGGCTCGAAGTAAACTCACAACTATATTTGGCATTATATTAAGGAGCAGATGCTGCTTGTAGAGTTGCAGGCATTAAGAGTCAAATACTCAACGCTGTTGCACGGAAACTGGTGTGGTATTTTCCCGCAGCTACCAAACCTCCGTGGCAACGCTTGTCCTTATAATACCTATTGACCAACTTCTTCTCTTTTCCTTTCTACTTCAATAGGCGTAGATTAGGGTTAATATATTATTGTTTAAATGTTTTCTTGGTTATAGACATTACGTTGATTGATATTTTTTACTTCTGATCTTCATATAACATTATCAGGCCAAATGTCCCACATCTATAGAGAAAAGTCATTGGTTTATATTGTTCTAGAATAACTGTCATTAGCTCGTAATTATCTAAGATTATTTAAATATCCCATAAGATTATTAGATCATTAGTAGCCTATTGCATTTCACTAGAGGTTGAAAAGTTTGGAAGGTGGAAGGGGAACAAATCTTGGGTAATAGATATTAGCCAATGGTCGGCAGTACGACACGATAACTCGAACAAAACATGAACGGATCAAGGCCCCATACTAAGTATATTGCTGTGCCCCATAATAAGACAGGAACCCGAGGTTCAGTCAGAGAAAGAATACAAGTTCAAGAATATGGACACCTAACTATATATTTAAAAAAAAATTGATGTAAATGAGAGGTATGGTACTCATTGGTATGAGTAAAACAAAAAAATGAGGATGTACTTCTGAGGTAACTTGGCAAGAAGAATGTTTTTTCAAGTGTGATTTTCACATCAAGGAGTAGGATTTTGAGAAGCTATAGAAATAGTGCTCACGGGGGGGGAACGGGAGCTGCAAGAGAATATGCAACTTTGACTCATTAGTTAGCCTATGCATTTCAATAGTTTATGTGTCTTCAATTACTTCCGATTGCCAACTATCAGAATATTCCTATTGTGAATGCCCCCCCCCCCCACCCTTCCATAATCCATAACATCATACGGAACGTTTAAACTGTTCCGGAGGAGAGAGGGCGGTCGACAAAAACGATGAAATCCCAACCTGGCGAGTTACTCCGTTGGCATGTAAGAGTAATTTCCAGTTTAAGGAACGTGAGGGTTTTGGGGTCACCTTGAATGACCTGAGGGTCAAAAACATCAAAGGCAGTCAAGAAATCTCTATGCTCTTCGGCCTTATGGTATTTCTTCCATTGGCGAAATGCCAGACCGAATTTTCGCTAACACGTTCAAGCGGATGGAGCACAATCAAACGAACCTGTATAATGGCAACATGTATTGGGACATGGAGGGGGACTACATCTGTCACTACAATGGAGAGGTACACCGCAAAGGTCCTCTAGTGATTTCGATCATTGTGAGGAGCTTGCTTGCCTTCTGTTGATATATTCTCTTTGTAATTCATACCCACACTGTTATTGCGTTAGTGTTCGCCAAAACAAGATAACGGCTAATCTGCAGCAACGCATAACGAAAAGCAGAAACGGCGCAAGAATGGTAACTCGACTCTGTGTTCCTGCATTAGAGTTTTCTTCCGCTTGGCGTGAACTGCTATAAAATTGAATTGTTCATAGTGCATGTGTCAACAGCTACTGATATTAATAACGATGAACCGGACATAATAAAAAAATAAATATGCTGTTATCCATATACTTACCTTTACCTGGAACCTACGATAAGTGGAAGACGCGTTAGTGTTAAAATTTCAGATTGTGCATTAACTGAACGCTTTAGACCAGTTCTATGTTTAGAACTTTCCAATAGTAGTAGTTTGATCACAGAGCATGCTTAGTCCGGCTATAATATTATTATCGTAACTCCGACAATTAGTATTTGAGTGAGACTTAGAGCACGATGAACTAGGTGCACTGACTCGAGAGATAAGTCGTGTATATAGGGGGAGCAGAGTAGAGCATTATTCCTCTGAAATAATCGGTATGAAAGGACTCGGGAAAGTGGATTTGACATGAAATCTAAAATTTGCTCCATTGTCCCTCGCTTCTGAGTAGAGCGTTAAACTGTCTCTTCGATGCTTCACTCGAAAGGGGTGTTATATAGTTGCAACAACCAATCCTTAAACAGTTCGCCGGATAGTTTTAGACGGTAAATTGTTACTGTAACAATGATCTACACGGATGATTTACGCCACGTATCTGCAGTGCCGTATTGGGACCGGCCAACTATAACTGCACTTTAACACAACAACATATGGAAACGAGCCAGCTACATTGCTGATGCTGGAGACGCTGTCCTCCTAACCTGTGAACCCCCGGATGGAAAAAACCGATGGGAATGTGAACATCAAGGAGATCCCGTGATTAACGGGGGAAGCGGTTTCAACACTGGTAGATGATGGTAGATTGGGAGAGACGTGAACAAAACATCCCAACAAATACCATTTGAGATAGCTGTAATACCGATGAAGGCCTTTGGGTTGGTGATTTTAAAAAAAACTTATCGAGGTCGCGCGGAACCCGTTATTATTGTGAGTGTCAACTGTGGCGTTGGTACTTATTTTTCATCTGGAGGAATCTCAAAACGTACGTTGACCGTTATGTTTCTGCGCGAGGTAAAGTTATCGGCTTTGGTACACTATCAGCTGGAGTGCAGAGAGGACTTTTCACTGATGGTGAAAAATTGAAAAAATTGATTTTTTAAACTGTCCTATCCCGAGATAGTGCAGGTGAATTGACGAATGAGCAAAAAATGCAGGTAAGTGACAAGCAGTGAGCAAACCACGATCATTTGTGACGTTACGCGGTAAAAACCAACACCAACGGTCTGCGTTCAACAAAATGTGGATTACTGTGGACATTCGAAAGTATAACCAGTGTTTTACAGAGTCCTAGTAGTTTCATTAATGCCGTCGAAGGGAGTGATTAGAGGAAGGGGAAACCGCACCTACATGCACCTGGTAATCACAGTCGGCTTGACTCTGTTGAATGGAGTGGAGTGACAACTACTCTCCGAGGGAACGTATCATCGCTATAGGGGAAA
The DNA here is from genome assembly GCA_026419785.1 of Sclerodactyla briareus. Taxonomy (NCBI): domain Eukaryota; kingdom Metazoa; phylum Echinodermata; class Holothuroidea; order Dendrochirotida; family Sclerodactylidae; genus Sclerodactyla; species Sclerodactyla briareus. Next base: position 24,709 of record JAODTK010003921.1, read on the forward strand.
CATCTCGAACGGAAGTGTGCTAGAAAAAGAAAAATCAGATTTGCGAATGACCGATGGGTATCTTATAAATTGCACTGCAACACTAGATTCGAAGGTGGAAGTGCGCAAGCTCGTGTGTGGACAAAATATAGAGTTCGCCATCGTCACGGCAACCGATCGGGTGAAGGGTGACAGATCACACACCGTGGCCGTAGTCTCTCGCTCCCACGTCCGCCGAGAATTGAATATGAGACGGGAGATAGATGGACCAGGCAGTTTTATCTGGTATCCGATTGGCTTCTGTTTTGTTGTAATCGTGATTGGTCTGTTAATTTCCATGTTATATATCACTGGAACCGACGAAAGCTGAGACGCGTGGAACAAGGTAGCCGGTAGAACTGGGACTGGGAATTGTGACGTCACGGAAATGACGAAAATGGGGTTATCGCCGAGCGAGGCAGAAGTTACACGAACGAAATGTCCTAACCCATACATCCCGGATAACGAGGACACCGAAGTGACGCGGATGGGTTTATCGCAGAACGATGCTGAGGTAGAAACGAACGATATGTACGAACCGTACGTCCCGATGAAGGAATACCGAAACGGCTCAATCGCCATCGTGAAAAAAAAATCCCGGGAGGGTTGTGTATGAACTAGTGTCTTAATCGATTCCGAAGAAGCCGAGTACGAGTGCAGTTTCAAATGCCCCAGTCTCTATACCGTAGGGATATGACTCCGAGTCACGAATCCGGACGCGACTACAGCATATGAACCATACGTGGTTCGAGTTAGGAGACTAGTTTACACAACACGAAAATAATATGACTGCAAAAGAGCAGATTTATCCCTAAACGTCGGTTTTTGTTATTAGTTCTTTTTTTGTATTTAATAAAGGTTTTTTCAGTGACCAGAGGAGGGCGAACCCATAATTGCCTAAAAACAAAATTAGGCAACACCGACGCCCAGAAACTAAAAGAAATAAGAGGATCCAGCTTGTTTGATATCGACTCTTGAACAACCGCTGGAGGATCAAAGCAGGTAGAAATACATCCCGGGAAGCCTATTCCGGCACGCGAAGTGCGATGGAAAAAGTGCGAGCATAGGTTTCGGTGGGCGAAGACGTGGGAGAATGCAACCGAAACGGTTTGGCTGGAAGAAGAAGAGTGAGTATTGCGAGTAACCTCGATTGATGGAGGAACAGCATCCCCAGCTCAAGAAGAACATGACCATAAAAGTAGCGGTGAAGGGGACAGAGAGGTTATACAGATCTGCGATGGATGGAGGCTTAAGTGAGGAAGAAGATGATCAATCGTTGATGAGACGCAATGACCTTTCTCTGAATACGATCAAGGTCACTGAGAGAGGATGGGGAAGCCCCGCCCCATATATGGCAACCATATTCCTTTAGGGATCGAATTTGGGCTTTTTAAGCAGAAGTAGCTGTTTTGAGGTGAAGTATTTCCTTGCACGAACTGAGAAGCCCAACTTTCCTATAAGCATTGACATCGATAGACTTGATATGAGAGTTCCAGGACAGTTGTTGCTGATTCCATACCAAGGATATTAAGAGAATTAGACTGAGGGATGATCTAGTCAGCCATAGAAAATCGGTGCGCAGGAACACGCCTACCGAACTCAGCAATTCTGAAGTTTTAGATTGGTTGCAGGTAACCAAATTAGCAGTGTCCCAGTTAAAAATAGAAGGTATGTCAAAAATAGTATATTGAAGACATGGACTTGATGATCATTGGTGTACTCATTCACTTACTGCTGTCACCGAACAAGTTTATTGAGAATCGATATAGGATTAATTGTGATATTTCTGGTTTTGAACCCAGCCCCACTCATTCATTCATATTCCATTAGCTCGGCCCTAAAGAAAATAGGGATAACTACTCCTGAGAGGCATATGTTTTTTTCACGTATGGGAGAAATATTTTTCTCCGCCTCAAGCTGTCAACGGAACTTAAGTGAAGCCGCTTATAGAACTTAAGTCGTATGACAATTTAAAAGATTCTAATACTTTTACTATCTGGATATCCCCTATTATTTCTTTCACATTCATTCCATATTGACGACATGTCATATATCCGTGAGGTTATTATTATCGATAGCTAGATGAGGGTAAGAGTAAAAGAAAATCCGTCATCAATCACAGTGTATAAATATTTCTTGAATGATCTATACGATGTATATACTTTTTTCACGTTTGATGATCAGCGGCCCATTTAGATGAACCATCATAGCCTATTGAAACTTCTACTCACTCCATAGTCATCAGTCGTGTTGGGGTTTGACTATTGTGATCCCCTCACATCATCGATATAATATATTATCAAGTTTGCCAATCGCAATGTATAGCGGAACCGTTGTCTTGTAGTTCGTTTTATGGGTATCTCCTGGTGAACCTACATTAATTTTTACTTTTTTCTTTATTCGTTAGAAACGGGTCCCTCTCAGCCCACGCACAGGGCGTAGTGGAAGGGTTGATGATTGAGGTGGGGGGGGGGGGTGTAGAGATTATTAATTGCCGCCGGTCTGGTAATGGTGAATGATATGGGGGGTTAAGGGATGGGTGTCTCCTCCCATGTGGAAACTTTTGAAATTGAAACGTCCTCAGATGCAATCTGGTGCAATATTTTCAGTATTGGGCGTTCAGTATTACTCAACCCGTCACGCACGACGCGGGACCCTTTCTATTTGGACGCCCAAATTTCCTGCCCGGATGCTAAACAAGTGCCGATTTCGCTGCAGCTCGTTGAGTATATGAAGCAACCAGCATACACACTGCGCACTAGGCCGCAAAAATTTGACCTTCAATTGTTGCAATCGATCGCAAGATTCGGCCATTTAGTACTTCTTCTTTCCACCTATGCATTAGGGTATCTCTAATCAGATTTTAACTAATTCTGTGCCCAAAGTTGGGTCGTTTCCTGCCTGATTTTTTTATCCACAAAAAGAAAAAAAAAACAAAAACTGGGGGGTGCCCTCTCATCTCTCGCCTTGTACTCTTAGCTCTGCCGTTCGTATGATTTCCCGCCTAAAACCGACTTTTTCATGTTCCCATCTGAGAATTCTTTCTTAATGGTGTTTCAGCAAAATGGCTTGAATTTTTCATGTATTCTCTGGGGTATAGAACCAGACAAAACCCTTCAATAACTATCATATCATGAAATAAAATGTCAAATGCTTGACGCCTTTTCCCCCTTTTGCCGAATGGCCGACAGCCTCGGTCACTCGTCCCAATTACACCGACGGCGACGTGCCATAAAATAATGTTTGGCCGGCGTGTCATTCTCTTGCCGACGCTGAATGGCCAATTGGCTAGATGAAGAGCCAAAAATCGAAATTGCCGATAATAAGTCTGGCTTCCGTCTTCCTTTCTAATCCTCTTTCCATCCCTGTCTTCCCCTTCACCCTTACTTCCCTTTGTCCTTTTCTCCCCGCTTTCTTCTTCCTACTCTCCTCTTTTCCTCTTCTTTTCCTCCTCTTCTCTCTCCTCTTTCTTTTCTTTCCTCTTTCTCCTTTTTGCCGACAGATATAAATTTGCCCGACGCATGAAATTATTGGGGGGGGGGGTGACACCCCCCGCTCGCTACGGCCCCGACAACGCATGAACGATACAAGAGGAATTAGTACCAGTTTGGTAGTTGTTTTGCTCCCACCACCCAAGGCTGTTCAACTATAAGTCTGCATTAGTGATCCCAGACAGACTACATAAACAACGAACTTCGTAATTCCCTGTTTGATAAGTTTCTGACTGTGAAACTAATGACATAACACTGATAACCCGGAAACATCGAAAGGACGAACTATTGTGACACTATCGTTGCGGGGAACATCATGGCATAGACCTCTAGGGGGTTAGGGGAAACTATAGAACCTGAGCAAGTCAGTTCGTTGCCTAACCGATCAGCAATTGCGATCGTATACATCGTATATTTCGAATGTTGAAGGTTTGAAATACATAATTATTGGATTCAGTTAGAACGAAATTGGTTTTTAGGATGTTCGACCAGCCTGCTCCTGAGGCTGTGGATTTGATATGTGGGAACTAGATGAAGATGCCCTGGTGGAGATGAGCGGTTATCACAGGAACACGTAGGAATGTCGAAAGATTTGCAGTAAATCAGGACAATTATTTGATGCACTCATTCAATGCTCTAGAGTCTAGCGCTTTGAAACTTGATTTAAAATTAATAACTTAAAGACTCTCATTGATTTCCAGTTACTGGGTAGTAATTGCTATCCGCCCTACCCGGGACGATATTCCAGACAAATCGCGACAGTTTTCGCGATAGTATTAAACATCTACTTGTTTATTCAATCTAACCATCAAACACGTCCCGGTATCAACAATGGTGTACATCGGATTCCTTTACGCCTCATTCTTACGCAGTGCCGGATTTGTGACAGGGCACGATATAAAGCTTTTCTTCAACGAGTCAAATCACCAAGTTCGCAGAGGTTTCCCGGCTGGAATTGACGGCGGGCGATCACCGTTGTTGGAACCTGATGAACACCAAGTGCAACTACGAAATTTAACATTAGGAGAACGTTGACGACTTGAGAAATGGTGCCGGTGTTACATCAAGTGGACCAGAATTTTCAACGATATCGCTTGGAAAACCGAAATTAAAACGAATATAGATTGGTAATTTCAAACATGACTTCTGGATAGAATCGGTATTGGTGTGAGTGTGAAGGAGGCGCCGGTTGTATTTTTTGGAGAAGTAACACGGTGTAGTTGAGATGTATGTTCGGAACGAAATGAAGTGATGGACTATTGTATATTATCGAACGGAAGGATGGATTGTTCTTCAGTGATGAAAAAGTGAACGTAGGATGTCCTAGTTTGGAAGGTTTCGAAATAAAAAGCCGGTAACCGCACGATATATAGCCAGTTGGAAGTAAACAGTGGACAGCACCAAACATATTACATGAATCCGTAAAACGTAATGCCTTGAACAACACGTAAACTGGGTTGCATTGATGAACAAAGTAGTATTGTAGATATTCCAAAGATAACAGTTTACAATTCTTTGTTACTTTCAGTGACGCGTTACGGACAGGTATCACAAGGAAGGTGCAAGCTCACTTTAGCATGCTCTGAACATCCACAGTCACCGATGACATTGTTTGACTGGAGCTGTTAGGAGGGTAAATTACTCTCTCGGTTGGAAAGATACGGAGATAAGAACAATGAATGGGAGGTTTCGATGCTAACAAAATCACCTTGCAAATGTAACTAGCAGCGCCATCCTCAGCTACTGTACTGGCAAAGCTAGGGTCGAAGTCAAATACCACAGGGGCTACAATAATACCAGACCATCAAACCACATCCAATCCCCCATTGGTGGCACCAATGAGACTGTGGGACGAATTCTCCAGTTTATCAGGAGCTGGCCCACAACAAGTTCAATCACCCGAACTATGCCGCAGCTTTTCGACCCAGGGTTATCCGTCAGTAATGTAACCGGAATTGATTCAGGAAGCCATATCTGGATATTCACCGGACTTCGGATATCGTGGTTTCAGTCGTTCTATTATTATTCATCAGATGTACCGGAATCGGCAGAAGCTAAGGCGCACGGACAAAGTTGCAGAATCTTCAAGTGGGGTAGTCGGAGTGTTGGAAGATAGTGACGTCAGAAAAATGACAGATATGGGTTTATCGACGAAAGAAGCCGAGGTAGCAACGAACGAAATGTACGAGCCGTACATCCCGGAACGAGAAAAAAAAACAACGAAATGATGGGGACGTGGTTATCGTCCAGCGGAGCTGAAATAGCAACGAACGAAATGTACGAGCCGTACATCCCGGAACGAGAAAAAACAACGAAATGATGGGGACGTGGTTATCGTCCAGCGGAGCTGAAATAGCAACGAACGAAATGTACAAACCGTGCATTCCGGAACAAGAGAACAACGAAATGATGGAGACGTGGTTATCGCCCAGCGGAGCTGACATACCTACAAACGAAATGTACGAACCGTACATCCCGGAACAAGAGAACAACGAAATGATGGAGACGTGGTTATCGCCCAGCGAAGCTGAGATAGCAACATACGAAATGTACGAACCGTACATGGGGTAAAGAGAAAACAACGAAATGGTTGAGATAGTTTCCATCATCGAGCGAAGGTAGGGTTAGCACGAACGAATTACGACCCGACCTCCCTGCGGATGGAAGTCAGAAATGAACGGAAATGGTTTACCACGGAATGATGCTACAATGTAGTAACGAATGAAATATACGAACCGACATTCCAGAGAATGAAACTATTGAAGGGACGCCAAACGCGCTGAATCGCGGAGAAAGGCGTTTTGGACTATACCTAGCTCCTTAATCCAATTCAAATTATGTATGATACGCAACAGAAGTACTGGTATTTGTATGAAGGTCTCGATACGGTTTCAGTCGCAATAATTCTCGTTGTGACCAGTGAAACGCCTATCACAATCTATTATCTCTTCCCGCACGTATTTGGTTCTGGTTTTTCGCATTTCACTATTACCAATCTATACCTACTCGGCTTAGGCCATTTGCACTCTGAACGGTGTGAATGCTTTCTTGGTCTGTCACAGCAGAAGCATTTGGGCCGGGCTGGCGCTTTTGACGGTTATGATGCATTTAATTTGCACTGAATAGTGTGTCCTACTTCACGTCACTTTTCGTTAATTATTTCTAGCTATTTTAATAATAATAATAAGAATAATAATAATAATATTAATACTAGTAATAGTACGCAAACTCCAACAAAAATGCGCTTCACGGATGCTGAAGTGCAGTGGGAACATTTGACTGTGAAAAAAGAGAATTTTTTCAGGGCGACGTCTAGATGAATAGAGTCAAGAGACCTCAAATCAACAGAATGGAGTTCCATAAGTGGGACACAGTTCAAAAGCTACGGTACCATATGCTTTTGTTCGAGACCTGGAACCTGAAGTTGATGTGAAGACGGGACGTGTTGACTCTGTGTGTGTAGCAATTATGTAAATATGCCTGGCTGGAGTACCACTTTTGATAGCGCACGAAATGCATGATGTGACTATAGTCGATAGGCTGAGGAATAGCAGCCCGGGTATCCTCCTCAGAATAGGGGTAACATGTGTAATTTTCTTAACCCTGCCAACTACACCGGTGAGCTGTGTTTTGAACTCTTCTGTAGCAGACTGATAATCGGTTAGTAGAAGCCTCAAGCAGTAATGAATTTCCTTAGTCGAGTCGACTCGAAATTACGGCATGGAAATAAGTTTCGCAGTTGCTGGCCTATCAAGATATATTAAGTTCCCCACACAACTTCCTAATATGGATACATCATTATACGTGGCATGCGTATGTGAATTAGTAATCCATAGTTTAGTGAGTTTCCCACTATAGACCACCATACATGATCGATGTTACACATTTGGGCTGATGTAGCAAGTGGACACCTAGCCACCAGACACAACTCTATTCAGTGGAGTTGTTGAGGCTTCTCCCTTCTCCTTCAACCCTTAATTCACTCCTTTTCCGCGTCATATTGACGTGATTCTATTTTGATAAGACAATTGACTTTTAAAATCTGTTGGGCTTGTGGGTGGTCATTTCCATGCTCCATGAAAGTGCCCTCCACGACTCACGGATCCAATACCATTATTTAGTGTGGCGCGCGAGCAATGGCTAGTTGGATCCACGTTATATGCGATGATTTTCAGACATGAGTTGTGGCAGTTGACTTCCTGCAGAAAAGTTATGGGATTGAAAAACTTATAAATAATATTTTTTGATTATAGCTCTAAACGTTGTCAGGTCATGTGTTCATTGTGTGTCATTTTCCTGCCATCGGGGCCGAGCCTTCCGTGATTATGGGGATAATCAAATTTTTTCATGAACGCTCGCCACAACCTATGGTTATCAATTTTATGAACGTCCCCGGGTTGGCCTTTTTATTTTAGTGTACGTTGGTGAAACGGTCAGGACGAAACGAAATCCTCATGGAATACCATGAAGCACAACAGGAGAATAACTCGGATGCCTAAAGAATCCGTTCACAATTCTGTAAAATAAATCCAGAATTGCTCTTGAACGCTTCACACTCTTAGACAAAACAACATCTTCAGGCAGGCTATCACTCCGCTAATAACTCTCTGCGAGAAGAAATATCCCGAAATCAATCTACAAAGCGTCTGCAACGAAGCTCGATTCAATGACCCCTATTGGTAGTAGAACTGGAAAACTCAAAGAAATCGTGGAAACAAAGGACGGGCCATCCTTATCCATGAACGAAGAAAACCTGAATAAAATCACCTTGAATTCGTCTCTATCTTTCGAGAATTGAGAGTCCATACTAGGGGCAGAGAACTCCAGGTGAGGTCTCATCAGTTGCTTAAACATCCTAACAACAGTATCTTGTTCAAGGCCCATGGTATCATCCTCCGTATCTTAAGGTCTCACAAGAGAAGGTTGCCTTGCTTCACTCTGATCTATGGTTGGGTTCGGAAAAATCTACAGGAGATGCGATAGTCGAAGAGCATATGTGTGAACGTGGTCCATCCTCCATGAGTTATGTTGAAAATATGTTGGTAAGTACTACTACTTCCCCAAATCAAGTTTAAAAAAAAACAAAAAATCATAGGTCAGCGTATTTCTTCGAAAGTTGGGGCTGTCGTTGCGTCCTTGTAGAGAACCACGTGGACCCAAACGTAAACTCCGGATGTGTGTAGGTCAACACCATAAACCTATCGTAAACCCAAAAGAAAACTAACAAAAATTAAACAGGAATATGCCTTCAACAAGGCATCAACCGTTGTCATAGGACTATTAACATTCTTCCATTACTTCCACTTAAATTAGTCATCACGAACATTTTTATCTGAATCCAGCTTTATAGTGCTTGCTATGCGTTGGTACGCCCAACGAGACCTCCCCGCAAAAACGAATATTCGTCAGGGGGAAAAGAACAAAATGGTGTCTCGCCCGGTATTTGTTTGTACCACCAATGCTGGTCCTTTGTCGACAAAGAGCTCGTCTACGGGGAATTGTTCACAGTCATATATATGTATGTTTCATAGTAGGTATGAATGCGTGTGAAGTTACCACGATAACGGTGAACCCGAACTGAACTGTGAATGTGAGGAAGTAAATATTGGGGTAATCCATATTCAGCATTTTGCAAATTGTTCGATACTATTCACTGTCGTCAGGAGAAAACATAGAGTCAAACCAACCCGGAAGGCTTAGAGTGCATTTTTCTTCAATGCGGGGAATTGTTCAATAACTTATTCTTCATGGAAACTACATTCGTTTCTTCGAATTCAGTAATGTGGCTAAGGTGTGTTTTACTAATATTATGTGTCGTCCGTAATATTTGTCCTGTACCGGGAGAGATAAGAAAAAAAACGAATATATACTGTCATCTTTCCGAGACCCATGGAATGTATTCAACACGTATGGTTTTTCTTATATAATCGTTCAGCATGAATACATACAACAAAAAAATCTTTTTGGAATCTTTTTCAATGGGCTGCATATGTGAGAGGGCATCTGTACTGTGAGCGGGCAATATAGCGCTATCAACAGTTATTCTGAACTACAGCGGCTTGCAACAATTATGCCTGAGTACCTGTGTATAGTTTGCTGGAAGCATTGGTTTTCGAGGATTCTGTGGGTTCGGCATTCCCGTCTTCCCACCTCAGGAACTGGCAGAGAGATATATACCCGGACGAATTGCAAAACGTCGAATGTCGGGATATATCCAATCACCGTTAGTGTAATCCCGTGTTTTTCATCCAAGTTTTTTCATTGGCAGCAATAATGTATCTCACACTCATTTCGTCAACCATTTTTCACAAACACAACTGTCCGTTCGTGACAGGAACGTTATAGCGTTGTTCTTTAAAACCATTCATTACACAACCAACGGGCAACTCTTACCATGCGAGGAAGGCGGTACGTCGTTTTAAAAAAAACCTCGTAGAAAAACGCAATGTACTAACACATTAATAAATCGTTGAATGTCAACAAATGAACGCCCAGTCGTGGTGGAGGTGGTTTTTCCACAATAGTAGATAGTGGTAATTGGTACTTAGGAAGGAAGTGAAAAACACCAAGGATACAATCTGAGAAGGACGGTGATACTTTAGGTTGGTTAATTTGATATTATCTGCCTCCAGGTGAAACCGTTTACAACACCTTTGAGATGTCATTCGCGGGTTTGAAAGATTCCTAAAGTACGTTGATGCTCGCCTGTCCTCAGACGACAATGAAGATTTGTGTTGGGGACTTTTGTATTCTCTCGAATGGAGAAGATGGATTTTTTTTCGGGGATAAGTATATTCTAAATGTTCTGTAGGAGGAATCGTATTGAAAGTAGGTAACCAGTCAATTAGAAATGTGACAAGAAAAAGTGGCAACGAACACAAATAATGCCTGTTGGGCAACGTTAATGTGGCAAACAACAGTAGATTGAACGGCATGAACAAAAGGTGAATTATTGCGACAACCTTCCTATTATAACAGTGTACAACTCTCTGTTTCGGTAATGCCGAATGAGATGTCAGACAAGAAGGTGCGAATGGACTCTACATGTACGAGCTATCCGGTCAATGTTCTCAGTAGTGATATGGGTGCGGGACAGTGGCGGCGGAAGCCTACAAATTTAGGGGGGGGAAGCCAGCACAACATTTTGCTGAATTGAAGTGTGTTACTATCTAAGAGGAGCGCCATTGGTTGGCGCGGTCGTACAAGAAAATGTTGGTTTTACAACTACCAGATGGCCGGAAACGACACTTCCTGAGCGTTTGGGGCTATATGTACCCAGTTATAAAACTGGGTATGTCTGCAAAATGGTAGTTATAATAAAATGGAGGTATGAAGGATGATAATGCATATCAGATGGGTTTGGAGACAGCAAATCCCGCGGAGGGAGAGCCGGTAAAGGGATGTCACACACGATTTCATACACTACAGTGAACTTTTGCAGTGCAATGATCGAGAATGAGTAATTATTGGCTCACTCAGTTAGCCCCTTTCCCGCCCAGTTGGCCATTCCACAGGGTCAAGTGGTTAGCGATAGACTTGCAGTTGTTAAGGGTGTAGGTCGACTACCGTAGGTGGTTTCCTTTTTCCGCATTTTACAATAAGTGACCAACTAAGTGAAAAATTATTACGTAAGTTCAGAAGACACCAAAAGTGGTGTCTTGAAACGTACGTAAGACCTTTCTCACTTGATGAAGTTTCGTAACAAACAGGGATCAAGGTGTAGACAATGTTATTGTTGTATCGTAACATATCTGTAAGCAATTCTACAGTATACAGTTCGATGCATAAAATCATGTGTTTTGAGTGTCTTTTTATTTGAAACGTACGTAACACATTAGCCAGACAAGCCATTTCGCAAGATAGTAATGCTAAATTCATCACAGGACATGTCAGTTGGGGTCTTTAGTCATGTTCAATCATAAAGCGGAACTAAAATTGCAAGCATCACTTTTCTGTGTTAATCTAAGGACTATTTTTTTTTTTTCAACTGTCCACTTTTGTGAGCTGAGTATTGTGGCCTTTGTACCGTGTGAACAGCGGTGATTATTGGCCATCTTGAATCTTTATTGTTACGAGGAGGTAAATATTTCCCAATCGATTACAGATTTCGCTACCAGCTGCGAATATTGCAGACCAGGCGGTGGGCAACGGTCGGTCGGCAACTTGTGTGAACTTAGAAAGGATAATAGTTTCACTTTATTAGGGCTCTGTATAATAGTATTGTCTATATTCCATCATTGTTCCGCAGAGGATAAGAGCACGACTTAATTGTCGTATGTTGGTGTTATTTTCAATTTCATTCTGGCAAAGTTTTAGGGAGGAAGGACCCCCCCCACTCTGAGTTTTTTGGAGGGGGGGTGTGTCGATAGTAAACTAACATAAGCTTCCCAAATGCATATATTTAGCGGGATGTTATCTCGATAAACTGTACTGCAAAATTCTGAGGTCGAAAGTAAATGCCACAAGGGCTACAATTATGATAGGCCTACACCACGGACTATCCTCTCAAAGCCACCATCAACTGACGACCACGTGACAGAGTGTTTATTTCCCAGGAATTAGCTCACACAGTGTACCACCGAACCACGTCGCAGCCTTTCTTCCAGAGTTAGCTGATGGTTATGCAACATAAAATGTCGCTATATCGGCCCTTATTGGTATATGATAGGGTTTCTAGCTATCGTGGTTGTTGTTTGGTCCGGTGAATATTCATCATTTCAGTCATTTTGCAACGAACCAGAGACTAGGACGACCTCTTCCCTTATGGCCACTTGGTGGAGAATCTTCAGGTGAGCCAAGTCGGATAGCAGAGGTTTGGTGTATCGAGTCGCCCGCGTAAATGACCCTGGAAGAGGGGTTTACGCCCACGAAGCCGATCGCTTTTGTTGGCGTCCGCGATTACGACATTTACGAACCGTACATTCCAGACCAGGAAAACCTCGAAATGGTGGAGATGGGGCTATCACCGAGTGAAGCCGACTGGCAACAATGACGAAAGTACGAACCGTACCATCCCGGTACAAGACACAAAGGTATAGGTTCATAGTAACGGAAATGGGTTATCGTCGCGCGAGGCTGAGAAAACAAGAACGAAATAACGAACCGTACAAACCGGAGCCAGAAGGAAAAGAAATGACGGCAGATGGGTAATTTTCGAGGAGAAGAAGATGAGTGGTAAACGACACGCGAAATGTTCGCGAGCCGTATCTCCCGGAGGGGAAAGGAGGCAACGAAATGACGGAGAGGGGTTTATCGTCGAGCGAGGAATGAGTTAGCAACGAACGAATGTACGAACCGTACAACACCAAAACAGAAGAAAGAAATGTTGGGATAAGATGGGTTATTCGGAGAAGCTGAGGTAACTGAGTTTCGGTTGGTAACAACAAGCGAAATGTGCGAAACCGTTACCTCCCGGAGGAAAGGAGCAATCGAAACGCTGTAGCATAGATTATCGTCGGGGGATGCCGATTTTACAACGAACGCAATATACGAACCCGACTGGGCTTCTTGCTAAACGATGCTGAAATTGCGAACAACGTCGTGTATGGACCATAGGCCACATTATTTCCACTTAGTATGAAATATACGTAACGAAATACGTTGTCTGTATATATTACTACGATAAGGCTTCGGTTTCCAATCAAATCTTATGTGACTGAGCATAGCGAGGCGGACGCTTGGGCGAACAACGACCGAGAGGGCCCTCCAGCACTGTGGAATGACCTCACCGTGGACCTGACGTCCACCACATCCACTCCCACCGATTCCAACTGGAGTGCACGAAAAACGGTGATTTTAGGGCCCCTTTGACTCTGCAGGGTAACCAAAGCGACGTATGGCAAATGCTCTCGAGACATAAGAGCTAATCACGATTGTCGAATAAAGATCGGATATATGATTACTAATATGAGGGCAGTGTGTGGACTCCGAGTGGGAAACGAATCGAGAGGGCACTCGGCAACACTCACGCGGCGGACTACCGTCCCTGCGCTACCCATGCTCGATCCGCTATGGGAGGGAAGCAAAAGCAAAATGCATTCGAGTCATTATTTTGCAACAATTCCTGCGCCTCGCGCCTGATAGAGGGCTAAGCTCTCCTTTGATAGAGAGTTGGGCAAAAACCATGCCACCTTTAATCAAGAGTACTCGAAAAACTTTTCCATTTTAAAATTTAAATGGATTTCGTTACCACGCCCTTAAACCCACGACTGTTGCGGTCCTTGTAAGGCCCTGTGATGGAATATTGGCTGAATATAGGAGTGTTCTTTGTGCAATGAATAGGGTAGTCCAACAGTGAGTGGCAACTTTGGTCCATTGTGTCAATCTTCCGCCACTTAAGGGATTTTTCACCACACTTATTTCGTTTTTTTTTTTTCGTTTCGTTTCGTTTATCCGTTTTTCCGCAGTAAAGTTTTAACAATAACAGACTGAGATAATTCGGAAGAATAAAAATGTGGGAGGAAGGCACTAGAAACCCCGACCGCCCTGTGTCTTAACAAGAAGCAGTACCTCCCAAAACGTAATAACCAGAACATGTTTCGTTTCAAAACAATAATTTCAACATGATTACATGTCCTACCCCGCCGCGTTAATACACCACGTATACTTATTCATGAGTTTTAAGTAGCAGCATTTTTAATAAATTTGATATTTATTTTTGGAAATCTGTCGTTTACATTTGTACAGAGCTTGGGATTTTGAGACAATTTATTCCATATACAGTAGAAAGACCTTTTTTGAGACGAAGTTGACAATATGAGATTATCGTGAAATGAGGGATGCAAGTCGTAGCTTTGTCTAGGGCTGTAGTTTGTTTATTTGAATGGATTTAACCTTTTAGGAAGGAGGCCATTCAAGCAGCGGTAGGTGAACGTTGCAATTTTTGAAGTGATCCTATCAATTCGATTTTAGAAGATCTAAAGAAGAGAACATCGGAGTAGTGTGTACGTGGCAAGGCTAAAGTAATATTCCGTATAGCTCGTTCTGAGAGTAACAATGGTTTCAAACGCCTGATCCTGGTACCTGGACCATATAGTTGAGCAATCCTCAAGATGAGGGTAACGTCCAGAAGAAGCTGAGGATAAAATAATCTCTTAGTATTCGACGTGGGTAAATGTATTTTTATATGGAGATTACCCCATCCCTTAGCCCACTTGTTTTCCTTTATTCTCCATGTCAATTTGAGTCAATGTTACAACCAAGATTTTTTTTTTTTTTTAGAACATCCACCGCAGAGGGCCTTACCATTTATCAATATATTGAATAGTGGGTTTTCTAGAATTAAATAAATTAATTCATGCCATGTAATTTGTTTTTTTCATATTAAGGAAAGTTTAATGTGGAACCACGCAGTAAAATTTTCTCAACTCCTCACAGACAAGACTTTGCAAATGTGAGCAGTTGTTCTCCATTGAAAATAATGTTAGTTCGTCAACGCAAGAGGGAAAACATCGCACATTTATTTATGTTGATACCATTAGCGATATCATTCACGTATAATATGACCATAGGGTCCCAGTATGGACCCTGTGGCACACCACCCTTTCATGGTGAGAGTGGTGGCAAACCACACATCATGGTGAGAGAGATGAGAAACTCCCCATTAGATAAATTACTGCTTCCTATTGATAGTAACCTGCAGTGCCACAGAGTTCATACTGGAACAATTTGGACAATAAAATGTCATGATCAATTGCATCAAAGGCTTTAGACAAAAATTACCAAACTCCCCATGGCCTGTTTTTACGATCCAAATGCATGACAACTGATCTACACATCGTTGATGCGCCTGTCGAATATCCAGGCTGGAAAACATATAAGATTTAGAACTATTAACTGATTCTCCAACTCAATAGTTGTTGATAAATCAAGGAATTTATACAGACGTTGAACATATCCGTACGCGATAACGTTTGAAAAACAAGCTAGGATTTGGCCGATATTTCTACAATATTTTTGCAATCAACACTACCATTCTATTTCCCTTCCTACATACCTCCTACAATCCTACAAACATTCACAATCTCCCGTGTCCACTAAAACATTAGAAAAATAACTAAATTTAACAATACTATACCAAACTACTTAAAAAAAAACTAAAATAACGGAAAATCACTACTATAAATAAATACTATACTAAAAACTAACTAATAAACAAAATAAATACTAAATGACTGGAACACTTTAAGACAAATAAAGCAATTTTGAGCTGATCTGGGGGAAACCCCAGATTGAATGATAAATTGAAAATAATGTCAGTGTTTTTTCAGATAACTGGAATAATTCGTCTGATTATTCAGGTCAAAAAGTCAAAGCCCAGCAAGCACTTTCATATACACAATTTTCATTTGACTTTTCAGTGATTAAGATGACATTTTGGCCACTTCCCCCCTTCATATTGACAGTAGGAAAAAACCATGTGGCAGGATTCATACAATCTATATGTGCATTACAGAGATCGTTGGTGTAAATCTTCTGGCTAGCGAGGGCCCATAGTTTCACAAATATTTGTTTGAACTCATTAGCTTTAAGTTGGTCATCATAAAAACCATGCGTCAACTGTGGACAATACTGTCAGGATTATTTAGTGTTTGTTTTTTTTCTAGAATATTATTTATTACACTCCAAGTACTTTGACGTTTCCCTTAGTATCCATAAACAGTTCGTAATACTACTAATGTACTGCTTCGTTGGAGATAAGTAGAAGAGGGTTCAATTATTTCTATAACAGAATATTATTCTGGAATTGATGTGGATTTGAATCTTCTTATACAATTGATGATAGAATTGAAGAGGCCAGTTGTGACCCCTGAGTCTTTTATACTTACGTTTCATATTAATAATATATTCCAATGGAAACACTAATTGTATGGCAAAAAAAATTATTATTTATACACTTCAAATACTTTGACATTTCCATTATTATCATTAATTAAACATTGCTAATAATTACTGCTTTATTTGAGAATCGTAGAAAATGTTCAATGATTTCTATAACTAGAATATTATTGGAATTGATGGATTTTTTATATAATTTTGTACACCACTTATTTTGAGTCTTGAAGATTTCCAAGGGCCGTGGTGACCCATTGTGATCTTTTGTACTTACGGTTCCTCTTAAGAAGATATTTCCAATGGGAAAAACTCATGGGCCAATAGTCAGTGTTTCACAAAATACAAATTTTATGCCATATCTGGTGTGTCTTTTCCTTCAGGGACCAGGTGCCAAAATTGTTCAATATTATTCCTAAAAAAATTTTGGCAATTTAGTTTGGTTGATTTCTCGGCCTACGGGAAATGGAATTTATCATTAGATGGATCGTTCTTAAAGACCTTTGAGCGAAGATTGGGAAATGGGCACTAAGATCTGTTAAGAATATCCACAGAGCGATTTGCGTAAACAGGTGATAAGCGTTGTGTTAGTAGTATATTATCAATAAGTCTATTAATTATTAGAGATTCGAGTTGGCCTTGTAATATGATTGATGAAGAAAAAACCCACGGATGTCAACATTATTAATAAATTCAGGGGAATTTTCATTCAAGATGTTAATATTGAATGGAACTCTTTTTCGTCATTCCCAATCAAAGCATTGTATTTTATTATATGATAATCGTTGGAATCAGACTGGGTGGTCGATAAACTTACCAACATTTTAATTTGTATCTTCACCAGGGATCACTAATTCAATGAAGAGGCTGCAACTAGTGCGATTACGATACCGTACGATAATGTTTTTATCGGATGGAGGTTTCACATAGTGCGATAAAAATGTCGACGATAATTTTATCGGAACGTTGTCGGCGCCTGGTGATGAGAGTGAGTTTTCCCCTTTTGTCGCCTCAGATGGTGGTACAAGACGTTCCGCGAGTACATCATAAAACCAGAAACGACCTATGCCCGAAGTTTGGGGTGTTAGATCGGGACTTTCACCTCGCCATGTCTTGCTTGAAGTTGTTGTGGTTGATCTTATGATGTCGTATGTGCAATTCTTCATCATGAGGGACAAAGCCTCCCTTATTAGTTATGTTCGTTTTTTGCATTTTCTCTACCCATCGTAGCGGTATGAGATCAGCGACCATGAATAGACCACCACCGTGTTCGTCCTGTCAGCCTGTGATCGACTGCTTCGTCGTTTTTGCGTCTTCTCACGTTAATAATAATAGTGCTGGGAGACTGTATCACGTATGGACTGGTATTAAAGCGCCAATATAGGACGGCACATTATTATGTTCGCAAACTGTATCCCTAAATTTCTCGATATTTTTCCTCTTTTGTAAACCAAACGTTCTGCCTCTTTGCATAGTCTCAGACAAAACATAACTACATAACGCATTAGAATGATTTCCTTAGATAGTGCGCGGCCACATGAATTCAGTGAAAACTGAACTCCACCGTGTTTGTATTCTCGGTTTATGATTACTTTTTGTCTGGCAGCGTTAGCCTTCAGAAGTTGTTATTCACATGTTTGAATCCGATCCAAGCCGATTTGTGAGCTTCACTGACGTATCCACGACGACACCATTAAGTGTTATAATTACCAAAGAGATAGGCATACATAATATGGTTAGGAATTTTTATTCACAAATCGCTGATTGACATATCATACTGACGATGACACTGGATCGCACTGGGGCGTTTTTCGTCGTGACGTCATGCAAACGACGCAGGCTTGTTGCCCAGTTCATACCCAGTCGACTTTTTTTACATCAATCGAAATGAATTCTCTCCTCATGAAGTACGAAGTAGGGAGAATGGGACAACAAAGAGACAAGAACTTCAAATTTCTGATGAGTCTAAGTTGCGATCCTAGGCGAATGGGAAATAAATCTCATGCACAACTTCTCTATCTCTCTCTCTATTCTCTTTGATAACATAAAATTCAGATGATATCAAATACAAATTAAGAGGCGAAGAATGAATACCTTCGTTAAATGATGGGTCCGCAAGAGGTCCGACCACGCTGATGAAATTTTGTAGATAACTTCATTTTGAGAAGCGCGAAACTCTGTGTGTGTTAGATGGATGTTATTTTTGGCAAGAGAAATGACAACTGTGAGGAATGGATATTGGCTAAACTGATGACTGTGAATACGATAACCGACCTCTCGGCAAGGATCAAGCTCCCATTCTCGCATGTGAGTTTCTTATTAGGAAGATAAATCATAGGCCTATTGCCTTTGCAGTCAGGTCGAGGTCATATGAGGTGAAAAGGTCAGGTGGAAAGGAATCGTGGGTATAGATATTTGGCTAATGTCAGCCTATGAACACGATAACTCGACACATTTCATGGAAGGATCAAGATCATACTAGGTATAGGTGTTCCCCATAATTCAGTCATGACCCTCGAGGTCAGTCAGAGAGAAGAAATGTAATTTTGGCTAATTTGTATGGTGACACGATTACTCATTAAAAGCTTAGTAGTCGTGTGCCCCATAATGAGTACCGTAAACACGGGTAACTTTGACATGACTTCAGCTTTCTTCGTCAAATAAACTGAATTTCAGTGGGGAGTAGTAGAAGGCTGGCAGTATCAAAACAAATGGACACTCAAACATTTATAAAAACACTCAAATTTGTATAAAATGAGAGGTCTTGTGGTACTCATGGTAGCGTCACCCCAGAAAAAGATTTTAATTTCGAGGTAACTTGGCAAAAAAGGAATGAAAAGTTATTCATTTTTGGCAAGTTTGATGTCACTCGAGGAGTATGTTGAAAGGTACAGAATAAAACCTCGGGGGAAGGGAAGGGGAACAGGAGTGCAAGATAAATATGCAAATATCTTCATAGTTATGAATTTCAATAGTTTTTTTTCTTAACCACTTCGAATTTGCTTATCTCATGAATATTCCTATTGTGAATGTCCCCCCCCCCCCATGACTACCCCCAAACATCATACGGTTACGGACTTGAACTGTTTCGAATAATCGAGGCGGCCGACCAAATTCGATAAAATACCAACCTGTCCTAGTCCCCGCGTGGCAGAGTACCCCAAGTTTACGGGACATGATTTGGGTCAGGCTCCAAGTTCATCGCGGGTCTAACAAACGTCGAGCCGTGGACAATCCCTAATTTCTCTGGCGTTTAGTTATTTCTCACATTGACAAAGTGCAAATCCAGCCGATTTTTAGCGAACACGTTCACGCAAATGGAACACAATCAAACGAATCTTATCATGGAACTCGCTTGTGACATTGAAGGGGAATACATCGTTCTAATACGTTGAGAGGCAACCACTGGCAGGTCCCCGTGGTTTCGATTATTGTGATGAACTGTGTTGTCATTCGTGCTGGTATTTCCTTGTAATCGTACCCAATCTGTTTTGCGGTGTTTGCCAAGACAAGTTATAAGCTAACCTGCAGCAACGCATTTACGAACGCGGAAACGCTCAGAACTAAGATGCTATCCGCGACTCTGTTTTTCCTGTACTCATGTTTTTTCCTTTCGCTTATTGGCAGTTTGTCTTCGTAAACTGTTTTTATGTTAGTTTCAGTTCCAGTTTTCAGTTTATCTCTCCACAACCGACCAACGTAACACATCCTACAATATAATAATTACATGGAGCAGGTCTATAGAAAAGCAGAAGCTTGTGAAGTACCCCCCCGATGAACTGTGAACAATAAACAAGCACACATATGAACCCGTAGAAAATGGATTGGTTTATATGACTGTATCGCGTGTGGTATGTGGATTTTTCAGGCATGCGTGTCAATGCGGAAATTCTCCTGAATTACGAACGATAATCGCGTTATATCCATATACGAGCATCGACTCCAATACATGACACGACGACTGTCCACTAGGAAGAATTTCCCCGCCTGTGAATGAATGAACTGGATGGCGTCGCACAATTGCCGTGAATACTGAAGAAAACCGCAACCCCCAGGACAGTTATATTCTTTCGACTGTCGCGCGATCATTCAGATGCAACTAACGAGTGGCCTGATAATAGTAACAAGAGCACAAATTGTGCTGTAGCGCAAACCGCACAAATGTAAACAAAATGCTGTTTTTGCATAGAGCACATAAGTAAATGCAGATTTGCAGATCTCTAATTATTTTACAGAATTGCCTGTCATGACCCTTAAATTCCTCGAACAGCTGGAGTTACGCCTAGTTGGCAAAATTTCCTCAGAATGGTCCCATTAGGCTCCTTAATTCACATCACTCTGGCACTAGGGCCCACACGGCGTTGGTTCTGATCCTGGCACCCTGGAAAGTATGGTTTTTATACCAACATTATGGAATTTTCTGAAATCAACCACTCCACTGGTTTGTGAATCTGTGAATATGATACTTACCTCCCTATTGATCCCCTCCCCCCCACCCGCCCCATTGACCTCTGGCAAGGCGCGAAAGCCCGGGTTGGCCGCCCTCATCGTTCTTTCCTTTTTCCAAGCGGAGGCGTCCTAGATCTGGACGAATGCCCCACGATCCGGACAAGTAGGACGCCCGTGGAATGGCCCGGAAAGTGGACGGTAGGCGCGGGAGTGTCC
This sequence comes from Sclerodactyla briareus, assembly GCA_026419785.1. NCBI lineage: Eukaryota > Metazoa > Echinodermata > Holothuroidea > Dendrochirotida > Sclerodactylidae > Sclerodactyla > Sclerodactyla briareus. The sequence continues at coordinate 45,714 of JAODTK010003921.1, forward strand.
ATATGTATTCATACTCCACAAATCCACAAACCAGTGGAGTTTTATGTTGAATCTATTTCCAGAATTCAACTACTCCAATCTTGGACCCTGTATCCAGACTGCACAGGCTCACTGGTGGTGGGTCCGTGCCGTCACGATGGTTAGTAGATGGTGGTGGGCGTAGGACGCTCTCGGAAGCCTCCTTCACCGAGAACCGGTGTGTGAGGTAGCGTGAGACGAAGGTAGTCAGCGTTTTCCATTCCGCTGCTGGCATGATCGCTGCAGCAGTCTCCACTGAACCATGCTCTGAGAACGTAGCATGTACGCGTACTTCGTGTGCTCTAGGAGCCTCCTGCGGTGTGACCGTAGTTTGATAGGTTTTTTTTATCCAGCGAGAAAAGTGTCTCTAGAAGCTAATGTGAATGGTGTTGGGGGCAGCAAGAGAGCTGGTCATGCTGCGAACTGCAACGAGTTATTCCAGTACCAACGGTACAGCCCGGACCGGGCACCATCTTTCATCTTGTCTCCGCCGGAGCGTTTTCGCTTGGTTGGTAGAAATATTTCCAGCGGTGTGAAAGACGTTGACTGGATCCCAGGTAGGAATGTAGGGTCCGGCAACAGGCGAATCCATCCATGTCCTTAGCGGATGTACGTACAACGGTTTCGGTTGTGAGTGCGTGCAGGCAAGCTTCGGCAGCGCGCCTACACCCGCACGCCACCACAACACCGCCCTGGTGCATTAAGATTCGCACGGTGTATGGTTCGTACGGTGGTCCGCTCCAACAACGAGGGGACGTCAGTGAGCGACCAAGACGGTGGTAAGCGTTCCAATGGCGGCGTTTCGTTGAACATTCCTTGTAAAAAGTCGGCGGAGATGTCGTAGGTGCCGACTGAGAAGCCTTCTTCGAAACCACAATGGACGGCTGAGTTGGCTGACCTGTAACTTAATCACTGAAAGCGCTAACCGTCGTCGAATAAGTGGAGGAGGAACAAAGCGCGTCATCTACTGACGCTTCCACGGATCAGCACCCGCTCCTGCGGCAAAAAACTTTGGTACTTGGCAATACGAGAGTCATAGGTGGCTGTATGTTGAGTCAGTCTTGAAGACGCTGCGATTGCTCCGCCGGTCGTGACATGCTGCTCTCCCGGTCGCGACCCTTGACAGCTTCCCAAGCAGAAAGATGGAGGCTTTTTCAATGTGAGCGGATCTGCCCGCTTTCAGAGACAACTGAGTTGCGATTATGGGAGAACGCATGGTAGTTCGACTAAAAGATGAAGAAGAATAGGGAACCACTGTCGAAACCAGCCCAGCTGGCGCCGAGAGCCGACCACGGCTCTTTAGAGCCACTTTTCTGGGAAGCAGGGGTGAGCCAACCCCGGCTCGGGAGAGCCGCCACTGGCCAGGAGAGCCGGCTCACGGCTCTGGCGAAACCGCCCTTGCTCCGGAGCACCAACCCGGCTCTGGGGTACCCGGGCAAGTCGACACGACGCTCTGGAGAGCCGCCCTGGCTCCGGAGAGGAACCAAAACCCATGACTCCTGGGGAGCCGGGATGCCGACTCACGGCTCTGGACTCGGACCCTGCTGATTTTGTCTGATTTTGTTGAAGAACCCGAATAGATATTTTGGAAATGAGAAGGGGGAGGAATCTGCGTGTCGGCGCCTTGCTCAATCCCCTCCTCTCAGCGAATCCTGGGCCCCCTGTGAAGTGTGTGATCCTCCAGCTTCATTATAATTCTTTTTAGCGCTGCACAATGGTGGCCAACATTATGCAAAATTGATTTGCACTTGTAGATTCTCACTTTGCCATTCCCCCCGCAAACGAGGACGATCGACCCGCTTGCGAATGGAATTAAATGCGAATGAAAATGAACAAAAATAAGAGAAAGAGGAAGATCCAGCCTACTTACTCTCACTTAAAGCAGGTGGGAGCTTGAAAGACGACGAGGACACATCTTGAGGGAGAGAATTTCATGCATGCGCAGTGCGAGGAAAAAAAGCAAGCTCGCATAGGGTTTGGTGCCTTGGCGAGATAACGGCAAACGAAAATAGGAGAAGTGGAACGAGTACGGCGAGTAACTCCGTGCGAAAGAGGGGAGGGGGGGGGGGGGTGTAACTTTTTCCCGAAGTTTAGAAGGGCATTAACCTGATATACACTACGTATACAGTGAGAGGGATCATTTCTACGGTGGGAAAGAGGTTGCAGAGTAGCAGGTGAGATGGTCGGCCCTTATGAGTCGAAAATTTGGGTTTTGTAAAGCAAAATTAAGTAACTGATGAAGGTGAAGTAGTTTCTAGCACGAAATGGGAAGCCTAAACTTTCTTCGTTGGGATAGACTTGATTAATGAAGTTCCAACGACAAGTGATTTCCCATACCCAGAATATTGAGTGGAGCAGACCTGTTGGGGGGCTTGATCGCAATATAAAGGAACTGTGCGTAGGAATCGCGCCGTCTAGAAATAAGCAGGTTCTGGTTTTATTCTTCTTGAAAGAGCATATAGAATACCCCCCCCAGCGACCAAAGGAATTCAGGTAATTGATCAACTGACTGGCAACAAAGCAGCGATTAAGAACAAACTCATTCGTTTCTGGAGTCGAGGAAAGCAGAGTGAATGATGAATGGTAGAGTGATCAGCGAAGGAATGGAACTATATGTGGTAGAGCTAGAAGGTCATTATTGAAGATGAAAAGAGAGTGGGAAAAAAAGCCCATGAGTAACAGCATCAATAGGGACGTTTTCAGAAAGCCCGTCGAAACAGGCCATTTAGCATTCCACGTCCACCATAGGGTGTCTAAGGCTAATGCAAGTCCCCAGTATGACGGAAACCATACTGGCGGTCATTGAACTTAGTGTATGACATCATCCTACGTTTATAATATTGTAGATGTTTGCCAAATGCAGCAAAAGGCAGGGAAGGGTCATTTGGCCGAGTTTCGTACCGACAGAACACTGGACAGGATTCCCCGGAGGTGCCCAATACGCCTTAAGAAATCAGTCGGGTCACAGATGACGTACTTATTTTTTATATCATGACCCCACAAATCCGCACTTCCAAGGGCGGATTCTGATTTTGCATGCATTGCATGAAGACCATTATTGTGGAAGAAAAAATCCGTGCAATTGTGTAGCCATGAGTATTCGTCCAGTCCGCCAGTTATTGTTGGGTATTCATCCCCGTCACCCGGGCTGCCTACACTTGTAACGTGTAATCGCTCGCTTCAAAAGTAATATCTGAGAAAGCTATCACAGTCCTAGGCTCGTTTAAATCTACTGATGCTGGTTGAGCAGGGCCTTTCGACACAATAAAACAGCGCACAGTCGAAACGTCTTGATAGCTGCGGACAGCAAAATTCATGTGGCACATACCTGCACGCCATGTTCTCACCAATCCACATGTATTGTTTTTTCACATTTATTTTACCCTTACTGACACTCATAACCTTGAAACGGTTGGAACAATGTCCAACACATTGGCGGTTAATATTTGGCCTATCAGTGCCTAGCAACAAGTACTCAACTAATAATCCTAGGCCTTATATTAGCTACATATACCAAAGCGAACCCCCCCAACATGTAAAACTCTCTTCTGGGTCACCAGCCAACAATTAGAGAGAGCTGTGTTGATGACAAATCATTCCCTCCGGACCAATGGGTTTCAGTGTCAACCTGGCTGCAGACTCTGGACTTTCTGACAGATGAGGTAAACCCTGCTCTGCATAGGTATTGGAGTAATGTAAACAAACCTCCAAACAGCGAGCTACTCATGGAAGTTGAAAATTGGGTTAATTATTTGTATTTATTAAATTTCATCACATTATGGAACAAAAATGTTACTCAGCCTAGCCAGTAGCATGCTTCACCCCCCCAAGTTTCAACCTGATCGCATCGGTTCAGAAGTTATGAATGAACGTGACGAACATAACGGCGAACGAACTAACTACCGGCGAACTAATGAATGATGACTGTATAGCTGCTCCACCCGCAGGTACAAGTTGATCTTTGCCTCATGACAATAACAGTCTTGACAACGTTAGCTGACGGTGTAGGGAACATCGTCAAATCAGTGATATCAGCTGAAGTCGTCGTTGTCGAGATCTGTTATGTGTCATTAGGCAATGATCCGTCTTACGGTGTCGAAAGCCTCGCTTATAACTGGGCTAGAGCGCAAATGGACATGCTGTTACCCCACACCTTCGGTCTCGGCATATTGGCATGCTAGCGATTCAAGGGCGCTGTTATAAATTTTCGGTGGGCACCTAGAATAAATGAGTTTCGATACCGGTTAGTATCCAGACGTGGGAATCTTTTGACTACCAATACCCCTGCCAACCTGACTCGAGAAAGAAGATGGTGGAAGTGGGTACCGTCGTCCCAGACATATAACAGTTTGGACTGTAGAAGAGAATGAAAGCCAGTCAACTGAAAACCGAGACTCCGTTTACGTACCGCTCAGCTTTCGTACATATACCAACTCCTTTCTTGCTCAACATTCCATTCCCTACCCCAAAATAGGACCATATGACAATCTCCAAAACCCCACAATGCAGCATTATAACATACTCTAGGATTTCTGAACGATTGCTGAAATGTGACATATTCGAGGCGATATAACTTGGGTTTAAGCTTCTCACCAGATATCTACATAGTCCCCCCCCCTCCCAGATACTTGTCATCATTCAACTTCCACTCCCAAATACTGAACGATGAACACGTTCTACGTCTTGACCATCAATGATACAGGGGGCGAAAATCAAGTAGACTTACGCCTGAAGTCAATTACCTTCTCCCCAGTCTTCGAGACATTTAATGCGATAATTGAATTTTACAGAACTTGATACGATAACGAACGAATAATTGCAGTTGTTTGGAGGTAAAAGATCTGTCATCACATGCGTGAATTGGACCACTATGCAGCGTTGTCAGCGATCTTTGGAATGAGCCCCCCCCCCCCCCCCCCCCCCCCTCCGCCAGTGACCTGTACTTAGACGTTATAAGGTAAAAGAAATTGGGGCCCATTAAGTACCTGAGGGCGCCTGTGTTGGGATAATAGAATCATCAGAACGACAAGTCAACAAACGTCCTACTGGTATGATACCATAATCCATTGATCAAACACCTGGCAATCCCAATCCTCAGGAGTTTTGACATATTGATGTGGTTGGAATATACCGAATGGAGTATAGAATTCCTCTTGCAGAATACCAGAATGTTTTACTGGGAGTACAGCGATCCCGAATTACAAGAATGGCATCTCACAACTACGACCGGAGCCTCTTTCGCGAAACTGCAATGGACTGAAAAGGAGCACATTAGGTTTTAAATGGCTCGCCAGGAAACGGTCTCATTCTTTCCTTGACTGCCGTGAGTGCAACAAGGCGAAGCCGAAGATCATTCATTAACGATATGCGTGGGATTTTAGAAACAGGTTTAGGACACTCACTGTTTCACATTGACGAATTTGTCCAATCCTAAAGGATCGATTAAATATGGTAGCAAAAATCCTTGGAACAAGCTTTCTGGCAAATATTCAATACCCAATGAAATCTGTAATGGATCCAACCTAGACCTGATCATTCCTAGTGGCACATATAGTGGATTTTTCGTTAATTGGCATCCTCCTGAGAAGCTCGCAGCCATTGGCACTAAAGAAGCAGGTGAACATAACTGTCCCATGTCAGACCCTGCTATACCTGGCTGGAAATATACTATTGCAATGCAAGCATTACCAGTTTTGAGGCGGCAATGAACGTCCGCATGAATCGCGATACGTGCGGTGGTATACTCACTGAGCAATGTCGGATAGACGAGACTCAATCTACAAGCGCTCAATAATGGTTCTCATACACGCGCGTTCACTAAATGTATAATTTATTTTCGCGCTTCCTGAAGTTTAATACAAGTTTACTATTCACCATTAACTATAAACTGGTTTGGCCTATATAGGTAGAATTTGTTCTAAACGAGTGAACGCTCTTCTTTCCTATTTCTAGGCGCTTTCTAACTCCTTTGAAATCTTAATTGATGAGGAACTCGTTTCCACACTGGATAGGGGTTTTTTCTGAACAGTCTAAGGGCACATGTTAATGCGAGTGGGCCTATATACCGTATGGCAGCAGGCTTGAACACGTGTGATGTGGGAACCTGCGAGGTGGTGGGCCCTGCCCGTTTATCTGCCAGAGAGAATATATGTCGTGAGTGAAAGTGCACCCAGTGGGTAGTACAGGAAGAGTCTCTATCTATCCGGCTCCATGTCAGGGGGTTAGGGGTGCTAGTGGCGTGAGGAGGCGCTGCCTAATTGTACATTAACATATGAACCCGAATCTTAGTCTCAATATCGATACTGTTCAAGTCGAATTGCCCACTCACCGTTTGTTAAATACATTAATAGGTTAACAATACATAATGTTTTGATGTCAAATTACACTGCCCTATAGGCGCAGATCCGCCCGAAGGGGACTGCACACAAAACAGTAATATCGAGGTTCCCGAAACTAATTGCAAATATATGTCATCCCAATATACATTTGATCAAAGAATGAAGCAAATCGATCCCAAGCTTTCATGTTTGCTGATGGTTTAGTGAACTGCAACATTAACGCATGAACGATTGATTATTTGATACTTCCCCCGTTTGATTTTCACGCTGAAGTGCATTTTACAGAAACACCTGCATGCTTGAATACAACAGAGTTATATTGTGGGTGAATGGAAAACTATACATACAGGTCTAAACCCCACTTACGGTTTCCCATGTTGAGTTATTGACCTTCGAAGTGCCATTAGGCATATAAATTTGCGATTCTCTATTGCGCAATAACGCTGACGTCACAGTTGAACAACACCGATAATATGGTATGTACATCATTGTTTCACCATGCCCAATAACTCACAATCAGCAGAAGGCTGTTGTCTCCTCTTACCAAAGTGACTATCAACACCTACCGACCCCCTACACAACCTCCCCCTCATAAACGATTATTTTCGAAAGTGAAATCAATGTGTAAATGAAGGAAGAGAAAAACAAAGATATGTGCATGGTTGTGCAAGTAAATACATCATTTAGTATTTTAGGATGGGGTGGGCGCAAACTTCATTTAATTTTAATGATTTATCCTGTAGTTGCCTTTCATTTGGAACTGTTTCATTCCGTTCGCATCTTCATTTCCTGCACAGAATCAAACCAATATATCAATTTTTGACAATGAAATTGGCCTACCTATAAGGTCGTTCTTTTTTATGTATAGAGGATCATTAGGTTAGCCGCGAGGCACGCACAAAAGTATCGACCTGCTGTTCACGCGCGGCAATGAAGGGAATATCTACCTGGGTATATCACGATTGTAGTGCGCGACTGCTTTTCTGTTCATTCTCGAGACCCGGAATGTGTCCTGGATATCTGACGCGATTTGTATGAAACATTCGGGATTACGGCAAAGTGCTATATACGTCCCTGGGCTATCGCTGGTTTTCGATTAGCTAACTTCTGTACCCTGGAAGGGACCCGACGTGGACGTTAGCCAATAGTTATCTCCGGTAGAATCGCTTATATATAAGCCTAATTTCAACCCTACAGAATGGAATCGGAGACCCAGTACGGTGATCGATCTCAGCAATACGAATCTGAATCCCGGCTGTTAGTTTTATTCCTCATAGTGATTTTAGTGATCAGTGTATATCTTTGCAGAAAGCGAAAAAAAATCACTTGACCTGATCAACAGACTATAGCGACTACACAAAGTGACGGCAAATCGAAGGAGGATGCAATTGCAGAGAGAATAAAGATGGGTTTATCGCTCAACGAAGCTGAGATAACGGAGAACGCAGTCCATGAGCCTTGCTAAAAATGAGATAATAATTGGCATTATCTGTTTCAGATCCGCGAGAGCAATGTTTTCTTCGTGAGGAGAGATCTTATTTCAGGTCGGTAAGGTCTATGTAATTGGATGAGGTCTCGTCTCGAATCTGTTACGTTTACACGAGTACTCGGTAAATCGGACAGGAAACAAATGAAATTAGGTTCCATGAAAATTGAGAGATACCAATTCCGATCTGTGGCTTCTAAATAAGTCGGAGAGTGATTGGGAATTCAACCTTAAGTTTTGTACTTGCAGTGTTTATGTAAGCAGCAACGACTCGGTATCCTGCAGCTAGGCCATGTTCATTTTCAAAAAAATCGAAAGAGAGGATCAGGTGTGAGAAATTTATGAGATCGGAAATCTGGGAAAGGCAGACATTTGAGACAAAACAAACCCGCATGTTTTCACAAGCTTCTTTTACAGTGAATTTCGGGAAGCTTGTTTTTCGTTTAGATTAGGGGAGCTAGAACCTTTTGGGAATTCATTCGCGTTCATTGTTCATATTTTAGCCGCGACCATTACACGTGTACGCACCTATCGTTTCGACATTTGACAATCAATATTACTGCAAGTTAGTTCTTTGCACAGTGTTTTAAAGGAAAATGATGACGGCCAATTGGGAAATGTGCCCTCTATATCCTCAAGTGAACTCGGCCTGACACAATTTCAAAGCATTTCATTACATTTCATAGCGCAGAGCGGTCATCCCCAAATCTGAAAACGAGTCCAGAAACGTCACAAGGTAGATAGGCACGTCTTGGAAGACTGGTTGGGTGCAAAATAACCATAATTCCTGATCCTAATCCCCAACCATAACAAAAGATAACAGCTACAATGCAATACCTTCCGAAGCAGTGCGCACTAGCTGACATCATATGGGTTGTGTACTGAATAATTATTTCAGGACGTATGGATCCTAAACTTATCAATGTTATTCCTGTATTTAAATGCGAAATTTAACGAACAAAGACAGCAAAGTACGTACCATAGTTTGAACGCAGTCAGTTAAATTGACGATTTCTCTTTCTCACTTCCATTATTTCTTGATGGCATATATTGCTCATGTCACCGAATAAATCCATAATACATGATACAATTAGTGTCTGAGCGCCACTGATCGCCATACAGTAAAAACTTCCAAACCAGTTTCGACAACCCTCTTACAGTCGAACTAAAACTGAGATCCCTCAAACAGTTTTGAAGAGATATGGCAAAACATGTTCATTCGTCTCTCTACTATCTAGGTGCAAAAAAAGATGGCCTAATTTAGTTGGAGAGACTTCGAGTGGACCTTGCACTCCTTCTCTATCTGTGACCTGCAAATTTGTGTAATTAAATGTATTATACGTGTACATGGCGTTGAAATCTTCCAATTTTCTCTTCCTCCCTTCCTATATTTTTTGTCCTCTTTTTGTTAATATTCCCCAGTAATGTATATATTTTGTTTTGAAAATGACCAAATCGAGAAGAATTTACCCATTTCTGGCCCTTCTGCTCCCACTTATCACAAACATTACACACAACGATGGACGCAACAAATGTTTATGTTCTGTACCTTTCATTCTTTCTCATAATGTATATGACCTTCACACATTGTGTAGATACGCCAGGAAGGGAAAATGAACGTGGAAATGTAAATAACCGTTCTAAAAATATACCAGTACACAACTACGCTCATCGCCGACCATCCACGGTGAAGAAAGGTCGTGTATGGTGGCCAAAAGGCTCTTGTTGTCAAGTTTCAAAAAAAAACACAGGGGGGCCCCCCAAACGCCCATACTATGCTCACCACGACCATTGCGATTAACGAGATCGTCGGCATAGCCCCTTCACACACGTCCTTGACCCTACTGCGCTCATCACGGCCATTACGATCGAACGGATCAAACAAAATTGTGGGCATAAAGCCTAAGACCCCTCATAGAGTGGTAGGGCCACGGCTCTACTACTGTTTCTTATTCCTTTCCGAAGGCAAATAAATTATGCAGTCATGTTCGTGTGTATGGCGTGCGTGGGTGTATGTGTGTGTGTGTCAGTGTGTGTGTGTGTGACACTTCTTGTCAGCACGATATCTAACGAACGCAAACAAGTATAAGGTTCAAATTAGGCATGTGGGTTGCTCATGTGGAGAGGATGAATCCCTTTATTTTCGTGTCCAGTTTCAAATTAATCAAGGTCACGCAGTTCAAAAACCCTGTCATCACGATATCTAATGAAGGCAAGTATTTATTACAAGTTTATATTATATACTAGTTAAGTGGGTTCCACATGTAAAGGATGTGTGCGTTTTTCGTCAGGGTAGTTTTCGAAAGATTGTCTCAGACGCTGTTCGTGCAACGTCGAATGGCCGGTTTATCCTCGTGACCTTTACCACAATAGATTATCATACCATTAACTGCAATCGTGAAGAGGCTTATAGCAGTCGCAGTGGCAGCCAATGGGAATACAAGGACAACACAGCTCATCGTTGTTGTTTATCTATGCATTTCGACTAGGCTTCATCGCCACTATCTGCATGGTCACGGAATATAGAGGACACACTCACAATATGTGCTACTTTCATTACATGACATCACTACTTCTTGATTCTGATGAGTGTTCTGTATATACGTCTCAATGGAGGGGAGGGAAAAGATGTCATTTTGTTTCTATTCCTCGGTCACACGGAGTCTTCCAGAAAGGTGAAATAATTGTGCTTGCCTGTATAGGACATGTATTTTAGCCTTCATCTTTATGCCAGAAAGTTTGTTTGTCAATCAGTAGACACAAATTGTTCTTTGTGGGTACGAAATGTTGAGGCAACGAACCACGCCTTTACTCGTAGTGTTCTGTCAGCGGCGTGATCCTATTAGGGTTGCATACCTCTAAAGGAATTCTCCGACCATCACTTTGGGATATTATCTTAAATGGAAATACTCTACCGAAAACCCCTAGCTTGAATAAGGCGGCAATTTGTGTTGACGGTTGGGGGGGATGGGGGCGGACCAGACGAACACTATCTAAGCGGAGCCGGCCACCACAGTTGGCGCGTAGCGTTACAAGAACATTTTTCGTTTGAAATTGAAGACTATCCCCCTGGATTGCAGACAATTTTTATTTCAGGAGAGGTTCTCAAACCCGTATCGACTTAGGGATCAATTTCAAGGTAGTTTGCGCGGGTGCTGTTACATTCTGAAATAACGATGGCAGTGAGGTTACGGTCATGAAAGGAGCCACGGAAATGTGCAATGGCAACAACCACTACGTTCGCGCGGAGCGCGAGATTTCGCAGGTCCAGTTTGACCACCGATCGACATTGCACTGACCCCTCTCTGACCTTCACTTAGATAGGAGGCCTGATAGATTATGGGCCCCATTTTTATTTTCTTTGTGGATCACAGCGCATGGGAAGGACACTTCTGATTGGGTCAGACTTGTGGCCAAATTGGCAACTGGAAAAAATAAGTCGAAAAATTTACACTTTTGAACATTCCGTCGAAAAGTCAGGCACTCTTTGGATATAAACTTAATCTTCACCTGAGATTGGAATCGTGTCTTTTGTGCCGCATACTGTATGTTTTAAATTTGTGCAAATACGACCATCCCCCCCCCCCCTCAAAAAAAAAACAAACAAAAAAACACAGGTCCCGCAAGGTGTTTCGACTTAACCCCGTCACCCCAATCTCAGTCCCTTCGAAGACAACAAAGTTTACACTTGGCAGTCTATCGAACATTTAGGCAATATTTGGACTTCACCCTCGTACAGCTTTTCTACTTGTATCTGTCGTTTGACAATGCCAAGTTGTGGTGCGTCCCTGGCTGCATTTCGATGCCGCACCGTGTGCCCTCATGCAGTCATAGTGATAATATGTGCACCGTGCATCAACGTTCAACACGTGTTGATCGTGCACCATAAATGAAAAAAAAAATGAAAAAAAAATCCACGCTATCCTCCCCCATGTGGTAGACCTACCCCGTGGCCTCAACCCCCCTTCAGATCATCAATATAGCGATTTGTAATGTTAGTTTGTTTGTTTATTCAACTGGTCCCCTAGCAGAATGTCGACAACGTCCAATGAACACACCAAGCTGGTAAAGCCAGTCATATTTAATGAAACGTTAAAGGATCGAAGAAAACCCTTCTTTCATTGGATAATTATATAAGAAAAAAATAAAAGAACACCCAGAGTTAATTTCAGAGACATTGTTTTTTTGTGAAGGAACATCATAATGTCTGCCCAAGGCAAATCATGTGTCTGAACACTTACCGATACATGAAATACCTGCGCGCGTAAGCCGCGCAAAAAATTCGAAAATGGAGAACCAGAATTCACTCAACTTGAGATCATTTAGGTCCTTATGCATTTGTTTAAACACGGTTGCTGCCGGATTTGTCGGAAACAGTGTCAACGGAATAGCCGTCGGGCTCAACTCTTGGGGGGGGGGGGGCAAAATATATTGCGTGCCCCCACCAAAATATGGAGGGATCAAGATGATCGCCGCCCTTCCTGGAACGATTGAGGATGTCATGGACTCCTAGCTGCGAATTCCTCAATCGCATGTAAGTCAGGGAGGAACCGGGGGGTAGAATCTACAAGAAAGGAATTAGGGCCTAAACGAGAAGTCTCCGTGCGCCCGGGCCACGACAGCTACACGTAACCCTCTTCGACCCCTCCGTTGGAGTTGGAGAAGTGGAAAAAATGTCCAAAAATGCTTTCAGCACTCCGCAGTATCTCCACTTCAAGTTCACACAAAGCAACTAGAACATCAAATTATGGCTGTTCCCTGGTTACTTAGTTTGTATTGTCAGTGTCACTGTCGAATCTGGAATATCCAGGAAACTAAGCATCTATCACTGTGTCTTAAGTATTCGATATTACTCGGGTAATTCGTTTTACAAGCACAAAACGAAATACTAATTTACGCTTGTTTCAGGCTGGTTGTTTTTTGGTGTATTTTCCCCACAAGCTTCACGCGTCTGTATACTTACAAGGTACTGCCACTATACTCAGATCCTCACCATAGTCTTCGTTCAGAGGTTGGCTCTGAAATCATAGGACATCATGGTCCTTTCAGCATTTATCCAATCTCCTTTCAAATAATTGAAGGCTGATAGAGGTAATACCCGTCTTGTAGGCGTTCCAATTATTGGTGACTCTATTCGTATTCTTACGATTGTTATCTCTCATGGTCCCGAAGGGCCAGATGAGATAGTGTAGTCACTTTGCCGTTTCAACCTATATTTTTTTTGTTAAAACTGTTTGCTGGTTGCCATAGCAACGGTTGCTATGGTCAAATAATGGTTTTTCGTCAAATAAACTGAATTTTCAATGAGGAGTAAACATGATTTAATTTTCAAGACAATATCGACACTCTATTTAAAAAAAAAATCTAATTTGATGTAAATGAGAGGTCTGGTACTCATGGTATGAGTAAAACAAAAAATAGGATGTTAATTCCGAGGTAACTTTGGCAAGAAGAATATTTTTTTTCAAGTTTGATTTTCACAACAAGGACGTATGGATTTGAGAGCTACAGAAATAGTACTTACGGGGGAACGGGAGCTTGCAAGATGAATGTGCAACTTAGCTCATTAGTTAGCCTATGCATTTCAATAGTTTATTTTTTCGCATTTACTTCAGATTGCATCTATCATAATATTCCTGTGCATGCCGGCCCCCCCCCCCCCCCCCTCTCTCCTTCATTAATCCCTCAACATCATACGGAACGTTTAAACTGTTCCGGAGGATAGAGGGCGGTCGACCAAAACGATGAAATCCCAACCTGTCGGATTTACTCCGTGCACGTAAGAGTTTATTCCAGTTTACGGAACGTGGTTGTTTTGGGGTCGCCTGACTGACCTGAGGTCAACAAACATCGAGGTAGTCAAGGACTCTCTATGTTCTTCGGCTTTCTGGTATTCTTTCCATGGCGAATTTTCAGACCGAATTTTAACGAACACGTTCTCCCTGATGGGCTCAATCAAACGAACCTGCTATAATGCAACATGGCTTGGGATATGGAGGGGGAATACATCTGTCTAATACAATGGAGAGGGTGCACCTCGCAAAGGTCCTCTAGTGATTTCGATCATTGTGGAGAGCTGCTTTGTCCTTCTGTTGATATATTGTCTTGTAATCATACCCACACTGTTCTTGCGCTAGTGTTCGCCAAAACAAGATATGGGCATCTACGAAAACAGAAACGCGCAAGAATGATATACCTCCGACTCTGTGTTCCAGCATTATGTTTTCTTCCGCCGTTGGCGTGAACTGCACTTATGAATTGAATTGTTCATATTGCATGTGGGTGTGCGTGCTTTCAAGGCATGCGTGTCAACGCTACTGATATAAGAACTTTGAACCCCTGACATATACTTCTAAATTACGAAAGACATGCGTGTTATCCATATACTTACATACCTGGGACATACGATACCGGGAACTACTGTCCGCTATATACACTTCGCCGCGTGTGCATAATGAACTGGAAGAGTTCGCCATTCTGCCTGTGAATACTGAAGTTACCGCAATTCTGTTGTACAAGATATATCTGTCGCCTGTTGTTTATTGAAGGAGTTTTTGCACGAACAGTCACTCCACTTCCGCGCTGAACATTCGGACACAACTGACGTGTGGCCTGATATAACAGGAGAAACGTTTTGTCGCTAAAACAGTAGTATGTTCGAACCTTCTAATCGCATTTTTGTTTTATACAGTCTTGCTATTCACGTATCATAATATTATCGTAATTCTGTACAATTAGCATTTTGAGTGAGACTTAGAGGATGTACTGACTTCGAGGGACGAAGTCGTTCATCTCAGGGGGACAGAAGCATTATCCTCTGAAATAATCGGTGATTTCTGGAAGACTTGGTTACAGTGGATTTAGCTTGAAATCTGAAATTGTATCCATTGTTCTCGTTTCTGAGTAGAACGGTCTGAACGTCTCTTCGATGCTTCACCCGGAAGGTGTTATATAGCTTGCAATACCAATCCTTAAACAGTTCGCCGGAGTGTTTTAGACGGTACACTCGTCAACGTCATCCAATGATGTACCACGGATTGATTCACGCCACCGTACTTTGCAGTGCCCTATTTGTTTGAAGGGCAAACTATACCTCTGCAATTTAACACAACAACATATGGAAACGAGCACAGCTACACAGCTGTTGTTGGAGACACTGTCCTTTTAACTTGTATCCCCCCGACTGGAACCATACGGAATGTGAATATCATTGAGGAAAGCCGTGATTACGGGGGAGTGGCTTCAACACTGGTAGATGATGGTAGATTGGTAGAAGACATTAACAAAACATCCCAAAAATACCATTTAGAAAGCCGTTATGACGGTGAAGCCTATGAGTTGGTGATTTCGAACTTATCGCGCGGAGCTCGTTATTATTGTGAGTGTCAACTGTGGCGTTGGTATCATTTTTTAGATTTTTTCATTTTTGGAGGGATCTCAGAACGTACGCTGACCTCTATGTTTCTGAGCGAGGTAAAGATATCGACTTTTGTACACTATCGAATAGAGGGGAGAGGGTACTTTTCACTGATGAAAAATTGATGTTAACTGTCCTATCGAGATAGATGCAGGTGAATGCGAAATTGCGCAAAATGCGATGAGTGCAATATGAGCAACACGACCATTTGTGAAGTTACTGCGGTAAACAACACCAAGCCGGTCTGCGTTCAACAATGTGTGGATTACTGTAGGTACCTTCCGATTATAACAGTGTACAAGTCCTTAGTAGTTTCAGTAATGCCGTCGAAGGGATTGATAGAGGAAGGTGGAAACCTCATCCTCACATGCACCGGGTAACCACAGTCCGTTATGACTCTGTTTGAATGGCGTTGGAGTGACAACTACTCTATCGGGGAGAACGTCTCTGCATGGGAAACATCGAACGGAAGTTGGCTAGAGTAGAAAATCAGCTTTGCGAATAGAACAGATGGTCACATCCTTATAAATTGCACTGCAACACTAGGTTCGAAGGTGGAAAGTGTGCAAGCTCGTGTGGAAGAATATATTACGAGTTCGCCATCGTTACTTTCAACCGAAGATCGGGTGACAGAATCACAAACCGTGTCGCAGTCATAGCCTCACGCGTCAGCCGATGAATATGAAACGGGAGATGACCAGGTCAGTTATATCGGTATCTGCATGTGTGCTCTGTTTTGTTGTAATCGTGATTGGCCTGTTAATTTCCATCATATATCACTGGAACCGACGAAAGCTGAGACGCGTGGACAAGGTAGCCGAATCTTCATGTGAGCGAATCGGAACTGGGACACATAATTGTGACGTCACAGAAATGACGAAAATGGGGTTATCGCCGAGCGAGGCAGAGGTTACAACGAACGAAATGTACGAACCGCACATCCCGGAGAACGGAGACACCGAAGTGACGCGGATGGGTTTGTCGCAGAACGATGCTGAGGTAGAAACGAACGATATGTACGAACCGTACATCTCGGAGGAGAGGGACACCGAAATTGGCTCATCGCCAATCGCGGGAAAAATTCCCGAAAGAGTTGTGTATGAACTAGTGTCGTAATCGATTCCGAAGAAGCCGAGTACGAGTGCAGTTTCAAATCCCCAGTCTCTATACCGTAGGGATATGGACTCGGACTGAGTCCGTGTTAGGCAATCCGAGTCACGAGTCCGGATGCGACTACAGCGTATGAATCAAACAGTGGTTCGAGTAAGGAGACTCGTTTACACTACAGCGAAAATAATATTTGACTGCAAAACAGCATGATTTTCCATTGAAATTCGGTTTGGTTAATCTGGATCATTGATAGGATTATTGGTACTCATTCACTACACTAGTGTCACAAGTCGGATTCGTCTATGTATGACTATTGTGATCGTGTGTAATCGAATATAAATGTTACAATGTTTGCCAAACAAGTGTAATGAGAACCAGTCAAGCGGATATAATATTGTTGCGATATTTTTGGTTTGGGCCCCATTTATTCATTAACAATTATTAGATCGGCTCAAAGGAAATAGGAACCCCCCTTCTCACTGTTTTAACATCTGTCATTCACGTAAGGGAGCAATATTTCTCTCCCCACTAAGTTCACGCTGTTAACGGGACTTTTCAAGTGAAGCCACTTATAGCCATGCAACTCGTCATGACATTTCATAAGATTCTAACTACTTATACGTCATGTTAACCTCCTGACTATATCATTCACTTTCATTCCACATTGACGACATGTCAGATATCACGTGATGTTATTATTATCGATAGCTAGATGAGGGTTGAGATTTGAAAGAAACTCTGTCAGCAATCACATGTGTAGTAAATATTTTAATAAATAGATCTTAACTATGTACATCAATTTTCCACGTTGTGGATCCATGCGGGCCTTGAAGGGATTTGGTTCAGATGAGTCATCATTCGAATTCGTCTATGTTTGACTATTGTGATACTCTTCTCATCATCGAATACAATATGTTACAATGTTTGCCAATCGCAATGTATAGCGGAACCGTTGTCTTGTAGTTCGTTTTATGGGTATCTCCGGGTCATAAGCTCAACAGTGGTGACATGTCCCCCCACTTTCAAAAGTGGGGGGATATCAAATCGTTTGCCCCCCCACTTTTCCGGACCGTAATAAAAAAAATAATAGGCACATGCAAGATTTTGTATCACTCTAAACTGATTCAATTTTTGTCTAACCAAGCAATAATCGCGTTGGAAATTGTCTTAGGTCCACTAATTCCAGGTGCGGACCCCAGGTGAAGATCTGGACCCGACTAGGGCCGAAGTTGAAGGATCACCCATGTTTCATACCGAGTTCTCGAATTTTAAATTGAATTGCCAAAAATGCATAATTTTCCAAGTGTTTCGCGCAATGGCGTTTTTCTTCAGGCGTTGTAGGCTAAACATGCGATGTAATGCTTCACATTTTGTTCACTCGATTAATTTCAGAAGCCCCCCTCCCCAATTTTTCTGAGATGAAGGAGTCGGGTCGGGCGAAAATTCGTGAAAATTTAGGGAGGAAAAAGGCAAAGTGAAAAACTGCCTGAATTTTTTGCAGACTTCTCCAATAAAATGCCCGGAGAACATGCAAAAAAAAAAAAAAAAAAAAATTCGCGCGCGCCGGTAGTTTCCAGTGGCTGACTTGTAAAATTTGGTTAAAAGTTTTTCTGCTCCCAAATTGGAGTGGTCCCGTACGCCTATGGCTTTTTTCCCTTCGATCCCACAGATACCGTTCGGTAGACCCCTGGATCCCACGCAAACAGAGCTAGAGTAGAAAATGTAATAAAAAAAATTACCATGTGTGATATTCGGTAAATCATCTTAGTATGTACAATGACAGCTTTTTTGTCTGTCTCTTACTCAAATCACACATGTAGATGGGTGCTATTGAATGTGGCAAGGGCCGTTTCCGTCGATCTGGAGGGTATGAAAATGTGAAATTTTCTTGGTACGCTTCGCGCCAACCGAGGGGCTCTCCGCTTAGGTGGTCATTTGCATTCGATGTGTCCCTCCCCCACTTTTCAAACGGTCCGACTTCCCTGCTCGGGTGGACCTATCATTTTTTCAGCTTGTTTTTTTTCAACTTTGTCAGACCGGGTCCCACACATGAACGAGTACAGAGGGATCACTAAGAGTTTCGTAGTTGTTATTGTACCTACCAAGACTGTTAACTAAAAGTTTGCCTTAGTGAAGTTCCAGACAAGATTACATAAACAACGAACCTTCCGTAATTCCCTGTTATGGTAAGTTTCTCTGACTGTGAAACTAATGACTAAACACTGATGAACCCGGAAACCCGGGAAAATCATGGCATAGACATCTAGGGGTTAGGAGGAAACTAGAGCGCTCTGAACATGCATGAGACAAAGTCAGTCCGGTGCATAGCCGATCAGCACTTGCGATCGTATATCGTATATTCGAATGTAAAGTTTTGAAAAGACATAATTAATCGGATTTAGTTAGAAGGAAATTGGTTTTATGATGTTCGCGAGCCTACAGCTGCTGGATTTGATATGTGGAACTAGAATCTGAAAGATGCACTGGAGATTAGCGGTTTATCACAGGAACACGTACTAGGTACTGTCCGAAAGGATTGCAGTAATTCAGGACAATTATTTGATGCACTCATTCACGCTCAAGAGTCTAGCGCTTTGAAACTTGATTTGAAATTCATGACTTACAGGTCTCTCATTGATTTCCAGTTACGGTTGTAATTTTATTTTCCGCAATACCCGGACGATATCCAGGCAAATCGCGACGGTTTTCGCGGTAGTATTAAACGTTCTAATTGTTCAATTAATCTAAACTTCGAACACGTACCGGTGTAAACAATGGTGTACATCGGATTCCTTTACGCCACCATTCTTGCGAGTGCCGGATTTGTGACAGGGCACGATATAAAGCTTTTCTTCAACGAGTCAAATCACCCGAGTTCGCAGGTTACACGGCTAAAGCGGGCGATACCGTTGTTTTAACCTGTCAACCCCCGAGTGGGAACATACAAAATTTAAACATTAGGAGGAACCGTGACGAACTGGTGAAAAATGGTGAGTTAGTACATCAAGTGGACCAGCATTTCCAACGATATCGCTTGGAAAAAAGCAATGCCCGTGATTATAGATTGGTAATTTCAAACATAACCTCTTCGCGTAGAACTCGCTATTGGTGTGAGTGTCATGTGTGGCGTCTGTATTCGTTTTGGACAGGTTTCTGGGTAGATCACACAATGTACGTTGATATGTATGTTTCGGAACGAAGTAGAGTGATAGACTATTGTATATTATCGAGCGGAGTGGATGGATTGTTCTTCAGTGATGAAAAATGAAATTACAATGTCATATCAGGAGAGGTTTACGTGGTGACATCGAAATAAAAGCAGGTAACCGATCCATCGGAGATATGACGACAGTGAACGGTGACAACAATAAATATTACATGACTATTGGCAACGTTACTGCCGTGAACAACAGTGAACTGGTCTGCATGATATACGAAGTAGACTATTGTAGATATCTTCCAAAGATAACAGTTTTCGATTCTTTGTTAGTTTCAGTGACGTCGTTAAGGAATGATTCACAACAAGGTGCGAGTCTCACTTTAACATGCTCTGAACATCCACAGTCACCGATGACTGTGTTCGAATGGAGCTTAGGAGGTAACTACTCTTTCGGTGGGAAGATATCGGAGACAAGAACAATGAATGGGAGTGTGTTCGAGATAACAAACATCACCTTTGCAAATGTAACTAGCAGCGCCATCCTCATTTACTGCACTGCAAAGCTAGGTCAAAGTCAAATAGCACAGGGGCTACAATAATACCGGACCATCAAACCACCTCCAATCCACCATCCGTGTCACCAACTGACGACTGCGGGATGAATTCTCCAGTTTCTCGGGAGCTGGCTTACACGGCTCAACACCGAACTACGCCGCAGCTTTTCGACCCAGGTTAGCCGACGGCAATGTAACGGGAATTGATTCAGGAAGCCATATCTGGTATATCACCGGGGCTTCGGCTATCGTGGTTTTAGTCGTTCTATTATTATTCATCAGATGTTACCGGAATCGACAGAAGCTAAGGCGCACAGACAGAGTTGCAGAATCTTCAAGTGGGCAAGTCGGAATTGTGTTGGAAGATAGTGACGTCAGAAAAATGACGGATCTGGGTTTATCGACGAAAGAAGCCGAGGTAGCAACGAACGCAATGTACGAGCCGTACATCCCGGAGCAAGAGAAGAACAGAATGATGGAAACGTGGTTATCGTCCAGCGGAGCTGAAATAGCAACAAACGAAATGTACGAACCGTACATGGCGGAACGAGAAAACAACGAAAAGATGGCGACGTGGTTATCGTCCAGCGGAGCTGAAATAGCAACAAACGAAATGTACGAACCGTACATGGCGGAACGAGAAAACAACGAAAAGATGGCGACGTGGTTATCGTTCAGTGGAGCTGAAATAGCAACAAACGAAATGTGCGAACCGTACATGGCGGAACGAGAAAACAACGAAAAGATGGCGACGTGGTTATCGTTCAGTGGAGCTGAAATAGCACAAACGAAATGTACGAACCGTACATGGCGGAACGTGAAAACAACGAAATGGTGGAGATGGGTTCATCGTCGAGCCAAGGTAGGGTAGCACGAACGAAATATACGAACCGAACCTCCCAGAGAATGGAAGTAACGAAAAGACGGAAATGGGTGCCAACGGAATGAGGCTTCAATGTAGCAACGAATGAAATATACGAACCGTACATTCCAGAGAATGAAAACATTGAAGCGACGCCAAACGCTGCTGGAATCGCGAAAAGGGCGTGTTTGGACCATATGGCTACATCAATCCAGTTCAAATTAGGTATGATACGCAACAGAAATACTGATATTTGTATGAAGGACTACGATACGGTTTCACTCGCAATATTCTCGTTGTTACCAGTGAAACGCGTATCACAAATCTATTATCTCTTCCTGCATGTATTGTTTTTTCGCATTCACTCTTATACCAGATCTGTACGTACTCGGTTTAGCCATTTGCACTCTGAACGGTGTGATGCTTCCTTGGTCTGTCATCAGCAGAGGCATTGCGTTGGCGCTTTGACTGGTTATAAGATGCCATTTAATTTGCACTGAGTAGAGTGGTCCTGCTTCCATATCACGATTGTCGGCAACTATTATCTACTATGTTATCATAATAGTAATAATAAATAGTCTTATATAGCAAAAACTCCAACAAAAGAGTACAATGCGATCTACAGATGCCGAGAGTGCATTGGAAACATTAGGACTAGGAAAAAAAGTTTTCAGACGACGTTTGAAAAGATCGATAGAGTCAAGTGACTTCAAATCAACAGGAAGGGAGTTCCATAAGCGGGGAACATAGTTCCTAAGCTACTGTAACCATATGCTTTTCGAGACTGGGACCTGAAGGAAGTGATGTTGAAGACGGGAGCGTGTTGACTCTGTGTGTGTAGCAAATTATGTAAATAGGCTGGCTGGAGTACCATTTTTGATAGCACGAAATTAATGATGTGAACCTTTAGTCGATACGCTGAGGAATAGCCAGCCAGTGTAGCTCTCTCAGAACATTGGTAACATGTGTAAATTCTTAACCCTGCAAACTACACGGGCAGCTGTGTTTTGAACTCTTCGTAGCGGAGATAATTGGTTAGTAGAAGCCCCAAGCAGTATTGAATTTCCTTAGTCAAGTCGACTCGAAATTACGGCATGAATAAGTTTCTCAGTTGCTGGCCTATCAAGATATTGACTGAGTTGCCCCACACGTCTAATATGAAACATCATAGACTTGCATAGCATATTGAATTGGTGTCCATAGTTGAGTGGGTGTCCACTATACCCACTCATACATGAATCGATGTTACACAATTTGGCTGAGTGTAGCAAATGAACACCTAGCCCAGACACACACTCTATTCAGTGCAGTTGTTAAGCTTCTTTCCTCCCTTCTCCAACTTCAACCCTTAAATCACCTTTTCCCGTCACTATTGACGTGTGCAACATTGTGGGTTGGGTTGGATGCTATTTGATAAGACAGTGAATTTTAAAATGCTGTTGGGCTGTTGGGTTGGGCATTTTCATGCCCAGGAAGTGCCTCCACTAATCTCACCGGATCCAATACCATATATCTAGTGTGGCGCCGCGCGCAATGTTAGCGTGATCCACGGGAGATGCTCTGAGTTCAGACTGATGTGTGGCAGGTGATCATTCTTCAGAAAAGGTTATGGATGAAAAACTTATAAGAATATACTTTGATCATAGCTCTAAACGTTGTCAGGGCAATGTGTTCATTGTGTGTCATTTTCCTGCCATCGGGCGTGCCCTTCCAGTGATCTGGGATATCAACTTTATCATTTTACGCTCTGCCCCAACTTATGGTTATGAAATTTAGAAACATCCCGGGTTGGCCTTTAGTTTAGTGGTCTTTGGTGTAGTGAAAACTGGTCAGGAACGACGAAATCCTCAGGAAAAGACCATGAAGCGACAATGGAGAACAACCGAGATGCCTAAAGAATTCGTTCACAATTCTGTAAAATAAATCAGATGTTCTTGAACGCATTCACACTCGTAGACAAACTACATCTTCAGGGAAGGCTCTTCCACTCACTAATAACTCTCTGCGAGAAGAAATTCACGAATAATAATCAATCTACAGCGAAGCTAGATGCAATGACCCCTAGTGGTGGTAACATCGGGAATCTCAAAGAAATAGTGGAAACAAAGGCCATCTTATCCATGAACAAATTTTAAAACCTGAATAAAATCACCTTGAATTGTCTTCGTATCTTCGAGAAGTAAGAATTCAATACTAGGGCAGAGAACTCCAGGTGAGGTCTCATCAGGTGCTTAAAAAAGCCTGACAGCAATATCTTATTCAAGGCCCATGAGGGGTCATCTCCAGTCTTTTAGAGGTATCAAAGGAGAAGGTTGCTGCTTCACTCTGATCTAGGTTGGGTTGGAAATTACAGGAGATGCGATAGTCGAACATGAGTTGAAACGGTCTTGCAATCTTCCACGAGTTATGGTTGAAAAAGGATGTTGGAGGACTAATTAGAATCATTTTATCAGAGGTCAGCGGGAGTCTTCGAAAGTTGGGCTGTCGTTGCGTCCTTGTAGAGACACGTAGGACCGAAACGTAAACTTCCGGTGAATCGTATGTAGGTCACGCCTGGACCTCTCGATAAACAGAAAAAACATATCACAATGTAAACGAGATGATATCACCAGCATTAACTGTTGTCAATAGGACTAGTAACATCTCCCATAAATTCCAGCAGATTAGTCAAAACACGAACGATTTTTATCCGAATCAGATTAATAGTTCTTGCTATGCGGTTGCGTACGCCCAGACGAGACATAGCCCGCAAACGAATAGTTCGTCAGTGGAAAAGAACAAAATGGGGTCTTCGCAGGTATTGTTTGTACACCATGCTGGATCGGCTTGTCGAACTAATATTTCGTCAGTGGAAAAGAACAAAATGGTGTCTCGCCCGGTATTTGTTTGTACACCATGCTGGATCGGCTTGTCGAAAAAAAGAAGAAGCTCGTCTACGGGAAGTTGTTCACAGTCATAATATGTATTTTTAATAGTAGGTTATAGAATCGTGTGGAAGTTACCATAATCACGGTGACCCGTACAGAAGCTGCATGTGAATGAAGGAAAATATTGCAGGTAATCCATATTCGAGCATGTTAGCAAATTGCCCATCACTATTCAGTGTCGTCAGAGAGAAAATCAGAGTCCACCAACCCAGGAGGCTAGAGTGCATTGTTCTTTAGTGTGGGGAATGTTCAAGAACTATATTCTGCATGGAAACTACCTTCCGTTTCATTCGATTCAGTAATGTTGGCTAAGGTGTGCATACTAAGAGTATGTGTCGTCCGTAATATTTGTCTCTGTATCGGAAGAGGATATATACAAAAAAAAAACGAATATATACTGTCATCGTTCCGAGACCCATGGAATATATTCACACGATATGCATTTTGGAAGATTTTCTGATATAATCGTTCAGCAGGAATACATCAAAACAAAACAAAAATCTTTTTGGAATCTTTTCAATGGGCTGCATATGTGAGAGGGCATTTGTACTGTGAGCGGGCAATGTAGCGCTATAAACAGTTATTCTGAACGACAGCGGCTTGAAACAAATATGCATTAGTACCTGTTCATAGTTTGCATTGGTTTTCGTAGGATTTTGTGGAGTTCGGCATTCGTCTGAACACCTCAGGAACTGCAGAGGGATAATATACAGGAACGAATTGCAAAACTTCGACTGTCGGGATCTATCCATCACGATCACCGTTAGTGTTTTTACATGTGCCGGCAATAATGTATCCCACACTCCTTTACGTCACCATTTTCACAACTGTCGCGTTCGTGAGAGGGAACGTTATAGAGTTGTTCTTTAACAAGTCATTACACACCAACGGGCACTCTTACCAGGCTGAGGAAGCGATACAGTCGTTTTAACCTGTAGAACGCAATTTAGGATTTTCGTTGAATGTAAACATTAAGATGAACTCCAGTCGTGGTGAAGTGGTGTCCACAATAGTGGAGAGTGGTGAATTGGTACGAGAAGGAAGTGAAAAACACCAAGGATACAATTTGGAGAAGGACGGTGATATGTATAGGTGATAATTTCGAGATTATCTGCTCCCGGTGGAACCGGTTACACCTGTGAGTGTAGTTCTTGGGTTTTGAGAGATTACCAAAAGTACGTTGATCTCCATGTCTCAGAACGACATGAGTTTGGGTGGACTATTGTGTTCTCTCAAATGGAGAAGATGGATTATTTTTCAGAGATGAAGTGATAGTTTGAACTGTTCTGTAGATGGAATCGTATTGAAAGTAGGTAACCAGTCAATTAGAAATGTGACAAGAAAAAGTGGTCCACGAAACACAACATAATGAATGACTGTTGGCAACGTTACTGTGGCAAACAACAGTAGGTTGAACTGCATGAAACAAAAGGTTAATTATTGCGAAAACCTTCCTATTATAACAGTGTACAACTCTCTTGTGTTTCGGTAATGCCGAATGAGAGTGTCATACAAGAAGGTGCGAATCTGACTCTTACATGCACGAGCTATCCAGAGTCAATGTTGACTCAGTATGAATGGGGTGCGGGTGACATCTACTCCCTCGGGGAGAACGTCTCTGACTTCAAAACCGGACAGAAGGGTGTTCGAAGTAACTAACATCAGTTTCGCAAATGCAGTTAGGATGTTTATCTCGATAACTGTACTGCAAAACTGAAGTCGAAGTAAATGCCACAAGGGCTACAATTATGATAGGCCTACACCATCAGACTACCTCAAGTCCAGCCCATTACTGACGACCACGTTACAGAACTGGTTTTTTCCCAGGAATTACTCACACAGTGTACCACCGAACCAAGTCGCAGCCTTTCTTTCCAGAGTTAGCTGATGGTTATGCAACAAAATTCGATTCTATCGGCCCTATTCGTTTATCTGATAGGTTCCAGCTATCGTCGGTATTTTGGTCTGGTACTATTCATCACATGGCCTTGCAACCGACAGAGAATAGGTCGCATGGCCACGGTAGTAGAATCTTCAAGTGAGCAAGTCGGAGCAGAGGTTGTGGGCAGAGTCGCCACAGAAATGACAAAGATGGGTTTATCGCCCAACGAAGCCGAAGTCGCAGCGAACGACATTTACGACCCGTACATTCCAGACCAAGAAAACCTCGACATGGTGGAGATAAGGCTATCACAGAGTGAAGCCGAAGGCAACAATAAACGAAATGTACGAACCGTACATCCCGGTACAAGACAACAAAGGAGTAACGGAAATGGGTTTATCGTCGAGCGAGCTGAGAGGTGGTAACAACGAAACGGCATGACGAACCGACATCCCGGAGAAGAGAAGGCGGCAATGAAAGAGCGGAGATGGGTTTATCGGCGAGCGAGGCTTGATGGTGCAACGAAGAAATGTACGAAAACCGTACAACCACGGAGAAAGAAGGAAAAGAAATGACGGAGATAGATAACCCGGGAGGAGCTGAGATAACAACAAGCGAAATGTGCGAACGTACGCCAGGAAGAAAGGAGGCAACGAAACGCTGTAGATAGGATTATCGTCGGCGATGCTGAGTTGCAGCGAAGGCTTATACGAACCCGACATGGGCTTCTTGCTAAACGATGCTAAAATTGCGAACAACGTCGTGTATGGACCATAAGGCCACATTATTTCCAGTTAGCTATAAACTTACGTACAAAACATTACGTCGTCTGTGACTGAGCAGGCCCGAGTCGGACGCTGAGCGAACAACGAACTAGAGGGCGCTCCAGTACTCCCGGTGGACTGACCTCACCATGGGCATGAGTCACCACATTCACGTCCCACCGATTCCCAACTGGAGTGCTCGAAAAACGGGTGAGCTTGGCACCCTTCGACCTGCGGGTGAACAACACAGTCGTGCGAGCAGAATGTTCACGCGACATAAGGGTCATCACCATGGTCGAATATAGATCTGATAGAGATACTAAAGCTACGCTCACACTTGTCCGCCAACGGCAACGTCGACGGCAGCGGCAACGGCGGAAGGCCAACGGACAAAAAAACATCACACCTGTATACTGATGGTGTGTAACACTAGTACCGCGACGGCTATCCGGCAATCAGGGCAAAAATTATTGCCGCATCAGGCGAAAAATGGAAAACCCACTCGGAGCGATTCATTGCGTCGCTGGAGCGGTGAAAATCTTTCTGCATACCAGTGCGCAGTTCAAATGAGGAATCTTTGCTTGAAAATAAGATATTAAATTAGAAATTAGAAAATCAGCTGCAAAAAGTCTTCGTAGATCGACGATTGTGCACAGGCATGTGTCTAATATATAGGCAACTGGTGTAGGCCATAATTGGCATAGGCCCTAGTCAAGTAGGTATAGCTTTAGGGTGAGTGGGGAGAGGGACGCCGAGCGGAAAACGATCCAGAGGGCACCCCAGCACTCCCTGTGGACTACCCGCCATCTGTGCCGGCCAGTTGTCGCGATCCGCTATGGGAGCGAAGCAAATGCAGTCGAGTCAACAATTCCTGCGCCTCGCGCTGATAGAGGGTTGAGCTCTCCTTTGATAGAGAGTGCAACCCAATGCACCTTTATCAAGAGTACTCGAAACTTTTCCATTTAAAATTACAATGGATTTCGTTACCAATTCCCTTAAACCCACGACTGTTGCGGTCTCTGTAGAGGCCCTGTGATGTAATATTGGCTGAGATAGGATGTCATTTTGCAATGGATAGTGTAGTCCAACATTGCCTGCAACTTTGTCCATAGTGTAATCTTCTGCAAACGTAAGGGCTCTTCACACTAGTTTCTTTTTTTTTCGTTCGGTCGTTTATTTGTGTTCCCACAGTGAGGTTTAAACAATAACAGAGATAATTCTAAGAATACAAATGTGGAAGGAAGTGCAATAGAACCTGGTGGGCTTATCAAGAAAGCAGTAACACTCCAAAAAAGTCTACCAAACATGTTTCTTTGCAAAACAATAACGTCAAATATTCACATAGTCTAACCCCGCCTCTTGCCCACGTACACTATTATGAGTTAGTAAACTTTTTTGCAGATTTAATAATTGATTATATTATTTTGGAAGATCTTTACATTTGTACAGAGCTTGGGATTTTGAGACAATTATCCATATACGGTAGGATGGTGACAATGAGATGACGGTGACTGCGATTGAAAGTCCGTAGCTTGTTAGGGTTATAGTTCTATAGAATGAAGTGAACCTTTAGGAAGGAGTCCATTCAAGCAGCGGTAGGTGAACGTTGCAATTTTTGAAGTGATCACCTCATTCAAATTTAGAAGATCTAAAGAAGAGAAAAATCGGGGTTGTGTTGTAGTGACAAGGCTAAAGGAATATTCCGTATTGCTCGATTATGAAAGAGTGAAACGTGGTTTCAAACGCTGATACTGGTGTCTGACCATTTAGTTGAGCAATAATGCAAATGAGGGTGATTCACGCTGAGATATAAATTCTTCAATTCGACGTGGGTAAGATGTATTTTTATTTGGGGATTACACAATCCGTAGTCCCATTGCTTCGTTATAAAAGAAATGTGATCACTCCACGTCAAATTTGGGTCAATGGCTACACCAAGATTTTTTTTATAAAACATTCAGCAGCGGGTCTTACCATTATCAATATAGTAATGTGGGTTTCTAGATGAATGTCATGTATTTGTTTTTCTCCATAAGGGGAAAGTTTTTTGGGGGGAAATAATGGGAACCACGCAGTAAATTTTCGCAACTCCTCACGACAAGACTTTCCAAATGTGTCGCATGTCTCAGTGAAAAATCTTGTTTAGTATCGCAGCAACGAAACATCGAACTTTATTTGATACCCCCCAAATTTTTGTGCATATCATTCACGAGAATATTGAAAAAAAGGTCCCAGTATGGAACCCTGTGGCACCACCACACTCATGGTGAGAGTGTGGCACACCACACTTCATGATGAGAGGAGATGAGCACTTCCCATTAACATAGTTATAATGCTTCCATTTGCTAAGTAATATAATGCATGATTCAATTGTATCAAAAGGTTTAGCAAATTAAACAACACACAATGGCATGTTCTCTCACGATCCATGATCGTTACACATGCTTACCCATATCTGTTAATGCCAGTTCTGTCGAATATCCAGGACGGACACCATACTGATTTTCACTCAATATGTTGTTAATATCAAGGAATTCATACAGACGGTGAACATATCCGTACCGATATGTGGAGAAACAGACAGGATATTGGCCAAAACTTCCTACATTTCAATTTCTCACCGTGTTTTAAATACTGGAATCACTTTAGCAATTTTGAGCTGATCTGGGAAAACTCCAAATGTGAATGATAAATTGAAAATCTATGTTAGTGGTTTCAGGATAATGGAATAATTTGTCTGATTATGTAAGGTTCAAAAAGATACAGCCAGCAATTTCATTCGGACCTCCAGTTGATTTATGCAACTTTGGCCACTTCCCCTTCATTGACAGGAAAAAGAACAATGTGGCTCGGATTCATACAATCTAGATGTGCACTTACAGAGATGGTTGGTTGTAAATCTTTGGCTAGCGAGGGCCCTAGTTCACAAAATATGTGGTGAACTGCATTACGCTTTAAGCTGGTATCATTAATAATCCATGGCAACGGTGCAATAAACTGTCAGAATATTTAGCTGGTTTGTTTTTCTAGAATATTATTTATTACACTCCAATACCGTAGTATCCTTAAAACAGTGTAATAGTAGTGCTTCTTGAGATACGTAGAAAGAGGTTAAATTTATTTATATAAACTAGCATATTTCTTTTAGTCGAGAATTATAATTTTTTTAATATATTTGCTACAACTTATTTTGGTCTTGATAGACTTTAAGAGGCCAGAGTAGTTATCCATGGGGATCTTTGTACTTTAGGTTCCTTTTATCAATATATTCAAACGGGCACACTCATTTTATGCAAAGTCCGTGTTCACAGACATTATAGGCCATATCAGTGCCTTCCTTCCGGCAGGACATGTGCAAACTTGGTGATAAGAATCTCATTAAAAATTTGGCATATATTTTTATCAATTTAGCTAACTGGAACTTGGAATTTCATCAATATGATGCTCGTCTTAAAAGACCCTTTAACGAAGATTGGGACCGAGTCACTAATATCTGTAAGAATATCCCACTAGTAACGATGCGTAACAGGTGATAGCGTTGGGTTCGTTAGTATCTTATCATCAAAAGTCCTTAAATTAGACTTATTAGAGATTCGAGTTGGGCCTGTATTTTTTTGGGGGAGAATGGAAAAAGACAACTGGATGCACTATTAATAAATTCAGGGGAATTTTCATTAAAAATGTTGATATTTAGTCCCCAGAATGAAACTTATCTTGTTCTCATCCCAAACAAGTCATTGTATCATATATATAATCGTTGGAATCAGAAAATATTCCACTGGGTGGTCGAAAACTATACCAACATTAATGTTGTTTTCTTCAAAGGGATACTAATTCAATGAATAGCTTTCAACGAGTGCGATACGGATACGGTACGATAATGTTTCTACCGGATTGGAGTGTAGTGTCCACACTAGTGGCGAGGAAAATGTCGGTACGATTAATTTATCGGACGTGTCGGCGCCTGAGTGATGAGAGTTGAGTTTCCCCTTGCTCGCCTCAGATGGTGGTACAAGACGTTCCGCGTTACCGTAAAACAGAAAAGAATTATTGCCTGAAGTTGTTGTTATGTAAGATAGGACTTCACCCTGCCATGTCTTGCTTGAGTGTTGGTTGATATTATGATGTCCGTATGTGCACTTCTCCATCATGTGAGGGACAAATGCCCTACCATCTTAGTTTATGTTCGTTTGCGTTTTGTCCTTTTCTTTCTCTACCCATCGTAGCGGTATGAGATCAGCGCCATATAGACCACACCGTGTTCGGTCCTGCAGCCTGTGATCGAACTGCTTCGTCGTCGATTTTGCGTCTTCTCTATGTTTAATATAATGCGCTCGAGACTGGATTTTCCGTATGACGGTATGAAAGCGCCAATATAAGAACGGCAACATTCATTATTATGTTCGCAAACTGTATCCCTAATCTTCTCGATATTGTTTCTCTTTTGTAAACAAAACCGTTTGCTCCTTTGCATAGTCTCAGACAAAACATAACTACATAATGCCTTAGAATGATTTCCTTAGATAGTGCGCCGGCCATATGAATTCAGTGAACCTGAACTCCATCCGTGTTTGTATTCTCGGTTATGATTACTTTTGTCTGCATCGTTAGCCTTCAGGAAGTTGTTATTCACATGTTTGAATCCGATCCAAGCCGATTTGTGAGCTACACTGGACGTACCACGACGAACCAGGAAGTGTATATATACAAAGAGATATGCATACCTAATTATGTTTAGGCATTTTTATTCACAATCGTGATTGACATATCATACTGACGATGATACTGGATCGCACTGGGGCTTTTTTTTTCGTCGTGACGTCATGGGCAAACGGACGCCTCGAGTGTGACCCCGTTCATACCAGTCGACTTTTTTTTACATCAATTCGAAATGATCTCTCTACATGAAGGACGACGTAGGGAGGCTGGGACAACAAAGGACAAGACTTCAATTTCTGATTCTGTCTAAGTTGCGATCCTAGGCGAGATGGAAATAAATCTCATGCATCGCTCTCTCTCTCTTCTCTCTCTTCTCTCTGATCAACATAAAATTCAGCTGATATCAAATACCAAATCAAGAGGCGAAGCCTGAATACCTCGTAAACACGATGGGTCCACAATGAACGGTCCGACCGATGAAATTTTTCTAGTAGCCCTTTTGAGAAGCGCGAAACTCTTGTGTTGTGTAGATTGGAAGTTATTTTCGGCAAGAGAAATGACAACTGTGAGGAATGGATATTCTGGCTAATTGATGCATGTGTATACGATAACTCGACCCCTCCTGCAAGGATCAAGCTCCATTCTCGCATGTGAGTTCCTTATTAGGGAACATAAATCCTAGGCCTATTGCTTTGCAGTCAGGTCGAAGGACATCTGAGGTGAAAAAACGGAAGGTGGAAAGGAAATCGTGGGTAATAGGTATTTGAGCCAATTCAGCCTATGAACACGAATAACTCGACCCACACTAACGGATCAATCTCATACTAGGTATATGTGTTCCCCATAATCAATCCATGAACCTCGACGTCATCAGAGAAGAAATTTTTTTTGGCTAAATTTCGTCTGGTGACACGATACTCATAGAGCCTAATATTCGTGTGCCCGATAATGAGTACCGTAACCACTGGGTAACTGACATGATTTCAGCGTTCTTCGTCAAATGAACTGAATTTTCAATGGGGAGTAAGCATGCTTCCATTTTCAAAACAACATTGGCACTCAAACTATTTATAAAAATCAAATTTGATGTAAATGAGAGGCTTTGTGTACTCATGGTCTAGTCCCCCCCAAAACCCAAGATAAGATTTTAATTTTGAGGTAACTTTGGCAAAGTTTGATTTCACATCGAGGACGTATGGATCTGAAAGGTACAGAAATAACACTCTCGGGGAACAGGAGCTTGCAAGATAAATATGCAAATTATCTCATTAGTTATGAATTTCAATAGTTTTTTTTCTTAATCACTTCCGATTGCATCTATCATAATATTCCTAATTGGAATACCCCCCCCCCCAAGACTACCTCCAACATCATACGGTACGGAACTTTGAACTGTTTCTAATAATAGAGGGCGGTCGACCAAATTCGATAAAATACCAACCTGTCATAGTTACCCCGCGTGTCAGAGCTACCCCAGTTTACGGGACATGATTTTGGGTCCTCAAGGTCATCCGAGGTCTACAAAGTCGAGCAGTGGAAAAAATCCCTAATTTCTCTGGCATTCTAATTATTCTCACTGAACAAAGTGCAACTCCAGACCGATTTTTAGCGAACACGTTCACGCAAATGGAACACAATCAAACGAATCTGCTTCATGAATTCGCTTGTGACATGAAGGGGGAATACATCTGTCTAATACGATAGAGAGCATACACCTGGCAGGTCCTCCAGCGGTTTCTATTATTGTGATGAACTGTGTTATCATTCGTGCTGATATAATCCTGTATCATACCCACTCTGTTTTAGCGTTAGTTTGCCAAGGCAAGTTATAAGCTAACCTGCAGCAACGCATTTACGAACGCGGAAACGCGCATAACTAAGATACATTCGGCTCTGTGTTCCTGTACCATGTTTCCTTCCCTTTTGGCAGTTTGTCTTCGTAAACTGTTTATGAATTAGTTTCAGTTCCAGTTTCAGTTTATCTCTCACAAACGACCAACGTAACACATCCTACAATATACAGTAATAACGTGGAGGAGGTCTATAAAAAGCAGAAGCTTATGCAAGTAGACCCCCCGATGAACCGTGAACAACAAAAACAAGCAAACAATAGAACAGAAATTGGATTGTTTATATTGACTGTAAATCGTGTGTATGTGATTTTTCAGGCATGCGTGTCAATGCGGAAATTCTCCTGAATTACGAACGATATCGCGTGATATCCATATACGAGCATCGACTCCAATACATGACACAACGACTGTCACTAAGAATTAATTCCCGCCTGTGAAATGAATGAACTGGATGGAGTTCGCAATAATTGCCGTGAATACTGAAGAACCCACCCCCAGGACATTTATATCTGTCGCCTGTCGCGCTGATCATTTCAGATGCAACTAACGATTGGCCTGATAAATAGTAACTAGAGCACCGATTGTGCTGTAGCGCAAACCGCACAAATGTAACAAATATGCCTGTTTTTGCAGAGAGCATCATGAGTAAATGCAATTTGCAGATGATCTAATAATTTTCACAGAATTGCCTGTCATGACCCTTAAATTCCCGAACAAGCTGGAGGTACGACTAGTTGCAAAATTCCACAGAATGGTCCATTAGGCCTCCTTAATTCATCAACTCTTTTTCCTAGGGCCCACACTGGGCGTTGGGTTCTGAATCCCTGGGCACCCTGAAAGTATGGCTATTAGACCAACATTATGCGAAATTTTATGAAATCACAAAACTCCTATGTTTTGAATTGTGAAGTATGAATACTTACCTCCCTATTGATCCCCTCACCCCACCCGCGCCATTGGACATCTGGCAATAACACCAAACTCCGGGTTGGCCACCCCATCGTCCTTCTCATTTTTTCCAGGCGAACTCCTAGAATTGGGGACGAATCCGACAGTGATGGTCCGGAAAGTGGGGACGGTAGGGCGGGTACGTCCAATATGTAATCCATACTTCACAGATACACACACCGTGGATTTTTGGTTGAATCTATTCCGATATTCAACTTACCCCATATTGGACCCTGTCCCCAGACTAGCACAGGCTCACTGGTGGTGGTCCGGCCGTCACGGTGGTTAGTAGAAGGTGGTGGGCATAGGACAGCTCTCGTGAAGGTTCCTTCAGCCGAGACCGTGTCCGTGAGGTAGCGTGAGACGAAGGGGAGTCAGCGTTTTCCATGCCGCTGTTTGCATGATCTCCTGCAGCGGTATTCCACTGAATCATGTTCGAGACGTAGCATGTACGCGTACGTCGTGTGCTCGAGGAGCCTCCTGCGGTGTGACGGGTAGTTTAATTAGGTTTTCTGAACCAGCGAGAAAAGTGTCTCCAGAAGTTAGTGTGAATGGTTGTTGGGGCAGCAAGAGAGTTGGTCATGATGTCGAACTGAACGAGTTCATTCCAATGTACCAAGGATAGCCCGGACCGGGCACCATCTTTCATCTTGTCTCCGACTGAAGCGTTTCGCTGATTGGTAGAAATATTTCCAGCGGTGTGAAAGACGTTGACTGGATCTCAGCTAGGAAGGTAGGGTCCGGCAACAGGAGAATTCCATCCAGTCTTAGGCGGATGTAACAACGTTTCGTTGTGAGGCGTGCAGGCAGCTCCGGCAGCGAGCCGACACCGCCGCGACCAGCAACACCCGCCTTGTGCATTTAGAGTCGCACGGGGTATGGACTCGTACGGTGGTTCCGCTAAAACAACGAGGACGTCAGTGAGCGACCAAGATGGTGGTAAGCGTTTCAAGGGCGGCGTTTTGTTGAACATTCCTTGTAAAGAGTCGGCGGATGATATCGTAGGTGTGGCTAATCTGTAATTTTAAATCACTGAAAGCCATCTACCATCGTCGAATAAGTGGACGGGGAATGAAGCGACGTCGTCTACAGACGCTTCCACGGGATCAGCACCCGCTCCTGCGGCCCAATGTGGAGTTTGGCAATACGAGTGTCATATGTGGCGTATGGTGAGTCACGTCTTGACGACGCTGCGAGTTGCGCAGCCGGTCCTGAAAGGGCTGCTCTCCCGGTCGCGACCCTTGACAGCCTCCACGCAGAAAGATGTAGGCTTTTTAATTGAGAGCGGATCTGACCGCTTTCAGAGACAACTGAGTTGGCAATATGGGAGTCGCAATGGTAGGTCGACTAAAAGATGAAGAAGAAGAGGGAACCACGGTTGAGACGACCAGCTGGGAGCCAGAGAGCCGAACCACGGCTCTTTAGAGTTAAGGCTCTGGGACGCAGGGGGAGGCCAACCACACGGCTCGGGAGAGCCGTCACTGGCCAAGAGAGCCGGCTCACGGCCCTGGCGAACCGCCCTGGCTGCGGAGAGGAACCAACCCACGGATCTGGGGAGCCGGGAGAGCCGACCCACGGCTCTAGAGAGCCGAAATGGCTGATTTGTCGATTTTGTTGAAGACCTGAATATAAATTTAGATAATGAGAAGGGGGAGGGAGATATGCGTGTCGGGTACCTTGCTCCCTCCACCTCAGGCGATCCTGGCTCCTGTGAGGTGTGTGATCCTCTCATGCTTCATTGATAATTGTTTTTGCCGGCTGCGAAAGGCGACAACATTATGCAAAATTAAGTTGCCAACTGTAGATTTCCTAATAGTGTATCGAGTCAGAAGCCTTGCAAACACATGAAATTATGCGAATGAAATTAGAAAAAAACGAGAGAAAGAGGGAAGATCCAGCCTATCAATCTGCGGTGGCGATCGAGACAAAGGGAACGAATCTTGGGGAAGGAATCCCTGCAGGCGCAGTGCGAGGGGGAAAGAGCGAGCTCGCGTAGGTTTTGGTGCTGTTGGCGAGGACAGCCGCAAACCTGAAAATGGGATGCAAGAAGTGGAACGAATACGGCGAGTAACTTCGTGCATAGGGTGGTGGTACAGCTTACCGAAGTTCGGATGAGCACTAACTATGAATATCACACTGAAGTGGACAGTGAGAGGATACAAATCTACGGTGGGAAAGAGGCTGAAGAGAAGCAGTGAGATGGTCGTCCTTGATGAGGCGAAAATTTGGTTTTTGTAAAGCAGAATTAAGTCACTGATGAGAAGTATTTTCTCTGGCACGAAATAGGAAACCAACTGTTCTGGAATTTTCCGGGATAGACTTGATTTAGGAGTTCCAAGACAAGTTACTGGTGATATCCATACCAGAATATTGAGTGAGCAGATCGTGGGAGTGCTTGATCAGCAATGGAAAGGAACGATACGTCGGAATCGCGCCGTCTAGAAATAGGCAGGTTCTGGGTTTTAGTTTGATTGAAAGTAGTCAGATCAGAAGTACACCACACCGAAATAGAGTTCGAGTCATTGATCAACTGACTGGCAACGAAGGATCGATTATTAAAGAACTCAATTCGTTCTGGGGTCGAGGAAAGCAGAGTGAGTGACGATGAATGAAATAATCAGCGAAAAAATGGATACCATATGTGGTAGAGCTAGGAAGATCATCAATGAAGATGAGAAAGAGAGTAGGAGAAAGACATCCTGAGAAACAGCATTAATAGGGAAAGTTTCAGAAAGGGCCCGTCAACGCGAACATATATAGATAGATGGCCCAGTAAGAAAACCAGCAGCCCATGAGATGAGACTAGGACCCAAACCAAAACTAGGCAATTTAGCAATGTCATACGCGGTTTAAGGCTTTGGCAATATTAGGAGCGATGCCCAGGCCTGCTTCCACTGAAGCCCTTTGGTCGGTGACAAATTTAGGTCCCCAGTATGACGGAAACCATACTTGAGGTCATTGAACTATAGTGTATGACGCTATAATATTGTAGAAGAGGGTTTGTCAAATGCAGCAAAAGGAAGAGAAGGGTAAGACAGTGCACGACCTGAATAGAAAGGAAACTCAGTGAACAAACTACTAACACGTGGAAGCACATGCCTGGAATGTGCACCTAGTGCGTCCAAGAGCAGTACTTCGATATCCGTCTCCTTAGGAAACGCGCCCGTGGGCCTGCGGTTCTCACCATCTCCCACTATCGAGGTACGCGTCTTCCCGAGTCTCGTACCGACAGAACACTGTGAAATACAGTTGACGGTAACAAATCAGTCGGGTCACAGATGACGTACTTATTAGTTCATGAACACAACAGGCTTCTGTTCATTGCACGCATATGCAATGCAGACACAGTCTTGGGAGGAAACATCTAACCTATTCCCATGACATATTTCTGAACAGAGAATGAACCTGTTCAAGGCCGGCAAGGGTGGATACTTGACTTTCTAGCTGCGAATTCCTACTACGTACAAGAAATGTATATTTAGCAGTACATTAATATGGGGGTGAGGTTATCACAACAGACAGCTACAGGCAAAGCGCCTACTCCTTGTTCTTTCCTGAGCAAATTCCTCCCCGCTAATTCTTCCGTTATGAGTATATTCAGGAGGGAGGAGTGAGGTAGAAAGAACATCTCAAAATATGTTAATAATTGGAAATGTATCTTCGGTCACCCGATACCCATCAGTAACGACTGATAAATACCGACCATCCAGCACACGCATCCCTGACTACTGTTGTGTAGATGAAAAAACATGTTTGAAGAAACTATAAATGATGGCAGTATCGTTATAAAGTTAGATAGCTCTCATCAGTTATAACTGATGGGACTGAGAATCGGTTGGATCCACCGACTTTATAACCATCGACCTACAACAGCGCCTTCCCTAACATTCTCTCACTGATGTTCACGCGCCCCTATTTGCTCAAATTGAACCATTTCAAAACCAAAGAATAAAAACACATCTACGAACCCATTCTCCCTAGCCTACCCAGAACTAACTCCCACTGAGTGAATTGCGGAAATCCAACCACATTTCACACCCCTGACAGACGACGTAACTTCATCTTACTGACAACGCTACGGCAAATCCTTGCAATTTGTTTTGGCCATGAGGATCCGTCCAGTCAGCTAGTTATTGTAGGGTGTATCCTCCCCGTCACCCAACTGCCTAAGACTACAGGCGATGCACAGCTGAACATGTAATTGCTGCAAAAATACTAGCTGACAAACTGAACAGCCCATAGTTTACAGTTTAAGTCTACTGATGCTTGGTTTAAGCGAGGCTTTCGACGCAATAAACAAGTGGATCTTTGCCTCATGACATAACACATTCTTGACAACGTCAGCTGACAGTGTAGGAAACATTGTCAATTAGCAGTGATGTCGTCAGCTGACAGTGTAGGAAACATTGTCAATTAGCAGTGATTGTCGTCAGCTGACAGTGTAGGAAACATTGTCAATTAGCATTGATATCAGCTGAAGGTCGTCGTTGTGGAATATCTGTTATGGGTCATTAGGCAATGATCCACTTTTTACTGTGTCGAAAAGCCTTGCTTATACAGACGCAAACTGCGACATGCTGTTACCAGAACCTTCGGTCTCAGCAATTGGCAATGCTAGCGAGTTCAAGCGCTGTTATATAAATTCATTGCACGAGGAATAAATGAGTTTCGATACCGGTTAGTATCCAGACTACCATTACCCTGTCATCTGACTAAGAGAAGATATTGATGATGACTACAGTCGTCCCGGGCAGATAACAGTTCGGACTGTAGAAGAGAATGATGAGCCAAGTCAACTGAAAACAGAGACTCGCTTACTAACGCTCATTTCTTACATAATAACATCATCGATACGGCTTCTTCCTTTCTTGCTAACAATCCCACCCCAATAAAAAAAATACCTCCAAACCCCACAAATGGCAAGCATTATAAAATAGCTCCCGAATTTTCCGAACAGTGCTGAAATTGACAATATTCGAAGGCGATATAATCTTGGTTTAGCTTCTCATCCAGGAGATCGACACAGCCCCCCCCCCCCCCTCCCCCCTCCCCAAGATTACTTATCATTAATTTCCACTCCCAAATACTTGAACGATGAAACACGTTTACGTCTTGACCATCAATGATAACAGGGGAGGGGAAATCAAAGTAGATTACGCCTGGTCATTACCATCTCCCCAGTCTTTGAGACTTTGAAATGCAGATGATTGATTTTACAAAACTCAACGATCCAAGCGCGTCGTCAGCAACCTGATGACACGCCCCCCCCCCCCCTCCGATAGTGACCTGTATCAGACGTGTATAAGGTAAAAAGAAATGGGGCCATTAAAGTACCCCGGAGGGCTCCTGTGTTGGAGATAATGGAATCAGAAAGACAAGTTCAAACAAACGGTCCCTACTAGTAGGATACGTCATAATCCAATTGATCAAACCACCTGGAATACCAATCTAAGGAGTTTTTGAACATGATTGATGGGTGGATAATACCGGAATGAGAAGTATAAGAACACTACTCTTGCAGAATTACCAGAATGTTCTAACTGAGAGTACAAGCGATCGGGAATTACAAGAATGGCATCCTCACAACTACGACCGGAGCTCCACGCGAACTGCAGATGAACTGAAAAAGGAGCAACAGTATGTTTTAAAAATATTCTCCAAGGAAAAGGGCTTCATTTACTTCAATTGTCTTCTGTGAGTGCACGGCGAATCCGAAGATCATTCATTAACGATATGCGTGGGATTTTAGAAACAGGTATAAGACCATCTGTTTTCCACATTGACGAAGTTCTCCACTTTGAAGGAATCGATCAATTGTAGTACCCTTGGTCATCCTAAGTGGCACCTATCGTTGAAATTGAAATATTTTTTCGTTCTATTGTCAAGACTCCCGGAGGATGCTCTCCATCACATTGATACTAAGAGAAGCATGTGACATACTTCACATGTCAGACCGTGACTATACCTGGCTTGGAAATATGATAGTCGCATTGCAAGGACATCAGCACATTAACGTTTTGGGGAAGCAATGAACGCCGCATAAGATCGTGATACGTGGAGGTGGTGTATTCAATGACATCATCCGTATAGACGAGACTCAACCTACAAGCGTAGCAGATATGGCTCTCATACAGCGCGCGTTCACAATATGGGATAATACGAGGTGGCCCGAGGGTCTTTCGTCGTTGCATATAAGACCGTAAAACAGGTTAGACGTTTTATATGCCACTGGTGGATGAGGAGGATAGGGTCTGTTAGTCCTACCAACGGCATCCCTCTTCTACCACTTCTAGAATGATCACTTTTGTCAGAGAGACTCTTGGAGTGGGTGGCCTTCCTCATGTAGGATTTTATCAGGCTTAACCCCTAGAAGGTGTTGGTAGGACAAAGCCAAGGATGACTGACTCCCCCCAATGATGCGACTTGCTTGTCTGACCAAGCATCAACACGATTGCATTTTCCTCCTAAAACCATTGCCGCCCCATGGAAATAAGATTGTACTGCCTAACACTACCAGATGATAGAGTTGTGTATAAATGGCAAGAATGCTGTTATTGATGTTAAACTTTTTTTATCGTACGCAGGCAATGCTCCTGTCCTGGAATTCAGTTTTCTTCTTCATAAGCCCTTTGTTCAACTGATCATGGCCAGCAAGACGATTTCAATGCACAACCCCAAGATTATCCTAACTATCCACCCTTTCAATAGTATTACCTTTAATAGTAACTTTACTATACCCCTCGCCGATTTCCGAAAGTCTATGACCATTTCTCTTTCTCTTGTTGGTTTTGAGTTCTAGGAAGTTATCTTCAACCATAGGTCCCAATTTATGTATTTGTTCCATAAAACCAGTGGCATCATCCTCCGTTAATCAAACCAATCAATGCGGTGTCATTTGCAAATTTGAGTAAAGAGAGGTTTCATTGCTTGATCTTGACTCGGATGTATATAAACTGAATGAAATGTGCGAAACCGTAGCCTGGTGGTGCACCTTGTTGGATGGTGATACCATTGGATGTTCTGTTCAGATGAACGTAAGGTACATACTGAATATATCAGTGAGTAGTTGAAAACCGGAAATAACATATTTCGAACATTCACCTAATAATATTGATAAAATGTGGGGC
Source organism: Sclerodactyla briareus (assembly GCA_026419785.1). Lineage (NCBI taxonomy): Eukaryota > Metazoa > Echinodermata > Holothuroidea > Dendrochirotida > Sclerodactylidae > Sclerodactyla > Sclerodactyla briareus. The sequence continues at coordinate 86,819 of JAODTK010003921.1, forward strand.
CTGAAATGTTTTAAAGCGGATGAAAAAGCAAAGAACATGACCCTTGCAGTGTGGCCCCAGAATTTGTGGTGCCCAGATGTGAATCAATCTTTCGAGACTGTATAATATGGCATCCTCTGTGATGCGCTTGGACCTGTAGGCCAATTGCATTGGATCTAGTATTATCCACTTCAGATTGCAAAAGCTTTAGGGTGAAACGCTCACACACGTTCATTGCTACTGAGGTCAGCGCCACTGGTCGTAATCGTTCATTCATTGCAATTAAATATTTGACTTCTTAGGCACTGGGATTATGCAAGAGCGTTTCCATGGAGTTGGAACAGTCTGAGTGCTAAAAGAAAGATTGAAAATCATGGCGAATAAATATTATTATTTTATATTGTATGGCGGCAAATACCTTTAACACACGTGGTTGTAGGCCATCTGGCCCTGCGGCCTTTGATGGGTTCAGTTGAGCAAATTCATGACGTACTTCATTTGCGGTCACAGTTAAAAATGCATCAGAATAACACATCTTCATGGATATAAATTATGCAATTCGCCGACCTCTCTGGAAAGATCATGACAAACAAATCTATTGTGAAAAAAAGTGTCACTTCATTGCATATTCAATTGATGTATTGGGTAATTTGTACACTTTAATAGATTTGTTCGTATAACCACTCAATCGTCGCATCACTCCAGACCTGTTCATATTTCTCTGTGAAAGTCCCTCGATCTTACGTTTGTATGTGTCCGTTTCGTTCTTTATTACCTTCTTGAGCTCTTTTGATCCTTAACCCGTTTCATCCCCTCGTCCAAAGAGTTATTTCTTCTTGTTGATGATTGGCTTAACTTCCTTCGTAATCAAGGTTGATTGTTAGGGTAGACTTAATCTGTTTGACGGGCACTGTGCATTCAACGCAGAAGTTTTTATAGTCGGCGATCGTCTGAGTAAGATTATCTAGCCGTCGGTTGCTCAATAGAAACATTTCAGAGTCGGTGAGGTCTACAGAGGATTGCAGGATTTCAGTTGGAAAAAAAAAAATGTGCGGTTCCAATTGCTTCACTGTGAAGCTTCGGTTTCTGCTCTGTACAATAGGTCGGTATTTTGGCTGCATTATAATTATCGTGCATCCGATTTCCCCAGCTTAGTTTATGGTGATGCAACGTAAGCCTCTTTTACATTGGAGTAGCATAGGTCAAGAGTAGCCTCTCTGCGAGTGGGACAATGGACGTGTTGATAGTAGTTAACACTGTTTTCTTCAGTGACAGTGAATTACAATCGCCATCGTGACAAAAAAAGCTCAGGATGTGCTCTAAGTCTTGTATAACCGTACTCAGTTCGTTTCTCCTGAATTACGAACGATATCGCATGATATCCATATACGAGCATCGACTTTCAATAGATGACACGACGACTGTCGACTAGGAATGCCATTTTTCCGCGCTGTGAATTTAATAAAGTGGATGGAGTTCGCATTAGTTGCCGTGAATACTGAAGAACTGCAATCCCGCAATTGATCAAAACCTCCTGGAATTCCCATCCTAGGGAGTTTTGAACATGATTGAGGGTTGATAGTACTGAAAACGGATTGGGATGAGAGTCAAAAACATTTACTCTAGCAGAATTACCAGATAGGTGTACAAGCGAGCCGAATTACAAAATGTCATCTTCACAGCTGCTACCGGAGCTGTACGGCAAACGCGAGGGTCTAGAAAACGGAGCAAAGGTTAGGTTTAAATTGCTCCAAGAAAAAGGGCTCAATACTTTCATTGTACTGCCGTGAGTGCAACAGGGCGAAGCCGAAGATCATCCATTACAGGTATGCGTGGGCCGGGGTTTAGGCACAGGTAATAAGACCCCACTGTTCACATGACGGAAGTGTCCAGCTCAAAAGATCGATTTAATATGGTAGTGAAAATCTTGGACAGCTCTCTCGCAAAAATATCTCAATACCCAATGAACTCTACAATGATCCAACCGAGTACCTTGGCCATCCTTAGGGGCACTAGCGGAGTGATTATATTTTGATAATATTGCAATACTCTGAGAATGGCTCTGCCAAAGTTGGCGCAAAGCAGTGACATACTGCGGAACCAGTTATCAGACCTGTGGACTACCAGCTTGGAAAAATATTGCGATTATAAAGCATCGCCAATAGTGTCGTAGTCAATGTAGGTAGGCTTAAATCAGAACGTAGCTCGATTGTTTTACTACCCTGGTGTCGTTGGGGGACAGTCTAAAGACGTGAAGTTCTAGGGCCTTGTGGTTAGTCTGGTACAATGGGGACGGCGTTGATCGCAGTGACTTAACAACCGTCGTCAGTTCCGACAGTGCTTAGACAGAGCAGCTACGTTCTTCTCCAGTGCATCCATCCTAGGTACCCATGCAGGGGTCTTTTGGTCCACCGTTTGCACCTTCCTCACTGATGGAGCATAGTTAGGTTGATCTGGCCGCTTTGATCTTGATACGTCCTGACACCGCTTTCCGCTTCGGGGTTATCGTCCGATGTATCGGCCGCCCCCTAGCACATTGGTACACCTCGAAGTTTTCTTCTCTTGCCGCGCCGTTAACTTTCTGCCGTTTCCCGGCAGACCGCTTGACACACTGTACCATTGGATAAGATCCATTGCGGCACCTAAGGTTTTTTTTTTTCATTTCGCAATTCAAGGACAGCAGCATTACAGTTTTGAGGAAGCAATGAACGTCGCATAAGATCGTAATACTTGGAGGTGGTATAATCACTGAGCATCATCCGGGATAGACGAGACTCAATATACAAGCGCTACAGATATGGCTCTCATGCAGGCGCGTTCACTAAATGCATTATGTTAATTGTGCTTTGTAAATGTTTATACAAATTTCACTATTCACTAGTACTAGGATCTGGTTTGGCCTATATACGGTTAGAATTGTTCTAAAATGAACGCTCTTCTCTCCTATTTCTAGCGCCTCTGAACTTTATGCTTTAAAATCCAAGCGAACGTGTTCGTTCTGAACAGTCTATGCCAACGTGATATGCGGGTGGCCTATATACCTGTATAGGTAGCAGGACTTGAGAACACGTGTGAAAGTGAAAGTGGGTTACATGGAGGGGGAGTGGGCGCCGTCCCGTCAGCTGCCAGAGGTTTAGGAGGGTTCGTGAGCGAAAGTGCACCCAGTGGGTAGTACAGGAAGAGTCTCCATCAGGCTACCAATGATCAGGGGATTAAGACGCTAGTCGTGTAAGGAGGTGCTGCCTCGATACAAGATTATAAACCCAAATTCAGTCTTAAATATTTCCTTACTTGTTCAAGTAGAATTGGCAGTTCAAAGATCAAGTCAATGACACTAATATGGTATAATATCATGATGTTTGTATGTAAAGCGTCACTGAGCTATAGACACAGATCCGCCCAAACGGCGAAATGCACACAAAACAGGAATATCAAGGTTTCCGGAACCAAATTGCTGATTCTACTGAAAATCCATGGTGAATGTCATCCCCAAACCACGATGTGTAGTATAATAAAAAAAAAAAATGAAGCAAATCCATCCAGTTTTTCATGTGCTAATGGTTTGAGTGAACCTGCAACATTGACGCTATGAGCGATTGATTAGTTTATACTCTCGGTTGATTTGCACGCTGGGAATGTGCATGTTTAAAGAACAACTGCATGCTTGAATTCAACAGAGATTATATTGTGGTGAATAGAAAACTATAAATACAGATCCAGACCCCACATTACGGTGTTCCACGTGGAGTTATTAACCTTCGAAGTTTGGTTCATTAGGCAAGAAGAGAAATGTGTGAGTCCCTATTGCGCAATAACGCATGAGGTCACAGTGAACAACACAGATAATTATGGTATGTACTTCATGTTTCATTAGGACCAAATTACTCAATACTCAGCAGAAGTTTTGTTGTGTTCCTCTCAACAAAGTGATCATCAACAGTTACCCACCCACTACAACGATCCACTCTCATATACTAAATATTAAAGCGAAATCAATGTGTAAATTTTGAGAGAAAACAAGAATATTGAAGGGATGTGCAAGTAATACATCATTCATTATTTTAGGATGGGTGCTCTTCAATCATTTTTTAGCCTGTTTATCATTTATCCTGTAGCTGCCCTCCGGTGTGAACGGGTTCATTCACTTTCGCTCTCTTTTTTTTTATGGTATACTTGCCGAGCAGAGGATCGATCCTATTAATTGCCAAATATAATTTCTGTTTCAATTTCGTTAATATGTATGGAGGATTTGCAGGGTAATAGCCCCCAGGCACGGCAGGAAGTAATCGACCTGGCTGTTCACACTGCATTGAAGTGAATATTCTACCTGTACCCTCGATTGTAGTGCGCGATTGCTTGTCTGTTTCATTCTCTGTTTCATGTTCAACCCTGATAGGAGGAATCGGAGATACCGAGTACAGTAATCGATACTTCATATTCCGGTAGTGTGCTACTTCACAGCATATCGACACGGTTTAGTTGTTCAAATGACAATGGATTTGAATACATTTGTCCTTGTCGCAGCAGTTTTTAACGTCGGGACCGTGTACGGGGACGTATTTTTTTTTTTCAAATGTAATTCATATTCTCAGTCTTCCAGCAAGGGTAATATATCGCCCAGGTGGGTTCGACGGTTACTTTGAAACTCACGATATCAGAAGAAGACACCAGAAATATAAAAACTCATTACGAGGAGTGGGCCTAGTGCCACGATTTTGGTAGAGGATAAAACAGTTACTAAGAAGGAAGTTTTTCACGAGCGCCATGACTTCTCATATGAATCAGATAACGGAGTTATTACATACACTCTTACGATTGCTAATGTCAGTGTTCTTGATGCCGGCCTGTATTTGGTCAAATATCAATACGATTGTTGGTTTTGTAGACGGTGGAAAGTTTGGGAGGAATATGTACACCTGCACGTAACAGAACACGGTATTGACATATGTACCATACCCAATGAAGGAGATGGTTGTTGTTCACTGGGCAAGATTTGACCCTAAGTTGTCCAGGGGATACATCTTTGAATATCACTGCAGGGGGTAAGACGATAGAAAATCCCATCCGTGAAAATGTCGGTAAAAACGCGAGATATGTCTTTCCAAACATGGAAGTAAATGGCGTCATTGATCTATTGAATAACAGTAGGTTTGTATGTCGTAATAATGCAGATACAACAGATGATAATGATCTCTGTAGATTCCTTCCTACATTGGTCATCCATGACTCTCTGCAAAGCCAGTTATAACACCTTCGAATGCAGTTATATCAGACGGCGGGAACCTTTCTCTGACTTGTAGTGAGTATCCAAAGGCATTTATGACCTCATATACATGGAACATGGATGCGGACTTCGGTAATTCGGTTCTTGTGTCTGATACACAAGATGGGAGTTTACTAGAAATAACCGGGGGCTGCTTTCACAAACTTAACCGGGACGACTTTTTTAGTGAATTGTACAGTCATCGTCGGGTTAAAAAATACAACAGCGACAGCTACTATCGACCTAGTACCACCGAGTACGCCCTCGGACTGCGGCCAGATCAATTTCAGCAATACGAATCTGGATCCCGGCGGTTAGTTTGATTCTCCTCATAGTGATTTTAGTGATCGGTGTATATCTTTGCAGAAAGCGAAAAAAGTCACTTGACCTGATCAACAGACTAGCGACTGAACAAAATGACGGCAAATCGAAGGAGGATGCAACTGCAGTGAGAAAAAAGATTGGGTTATCGCTCAACGAGGCTGAGATAACAGAGAACACAGTGTATGAGCCTTGCTAAGAAATGAGATAATGATCGACATCAACTGTTTCAGATCGTCGAGAGCAATGTTTTATTTGTAAGGAGAGATCGGTCGGTAGGTCTATTTTAAGTTGATAAGTCTCGTCTCGAATCTGTTACGTATACTCGGTAAATCTGGCATAAAACAAATTGAATTAGGTTCTATGTAAATTGTCATGAGAGATACCAATTGCAATTAGTGGCTCCTAAATAAGTCGGAGAGTGATTGGGAATTCAACCTTAAGTTTTGTACTTGCAGTGTTTATGCATGCAGTTACGGCTCGGTATCATGCAGCTAAGCCTATGTTCCTTTTTCCAAAAAATCGGTAAGAGGGAATGCATCAGATCGCCCTATAGAAATTTTGAGATCTAAAATCTGGGAAAGGCAAACATTAGCGACAAAACATGTTTTCACAAGTTTCTTGTACAGTGAATTTCGGGAAGCTTGTTTTTTATTTAGATTAGGGGAAGATAATTTGGAACTTGGTCGCGTTCATTTTTCGTATTTTATCGGCGATCATTACACAGTGTACGCTGCCTATATACTTTTTCGACATTGGACAATCACATTATGCCTATAGTTTGCATATTGTTTTGAAGGAACATTATAAGGGGCGAATGGCGAATTCTACCACTTGAATATTGCTGATAAATAATTTTTGGCCGGACAATTGATAGCATCAGTGACAGTCGTAGGCTCCGGCTCCAATTTCTAGGATATTTGTTCTTTATCGCTCCATCCTCGATCCCCCATCTTTTGAATAGCAATTCGACTGGTCTCCAGCGAAAATGTGCCGTGGTTCCTCTCAGGTGGCGGTCAAGTGAACTCGGTCGGAAGAATTTTCAAAGCTCTGCATTTTATTACATTTCATAGTGCAGGTCATCTCCAAATCTGAGAAAACCAGCAGCATCACAAGGTCGATATACGCACGTCTTGGAAGACTTGGGCTGGGATTCCAAAGATCGTATGCGATCTGGCTGGATGTGAAAATCACATATTTACGAAAACGAACGTTTGTTTCAGAAGAGAAAACACTATAAATGTATGCGCGAAAAGACCTTAAAAAGGCCGCAGCCCATGCGAGATATTCAAAGAATTATTTCGCGGTGCTACGCATCCGCATACGCGTTGTTACATGTGCTTATTTCGCCATTCAGCGTTGGTTTGCGTCAATTTACGAATTTTTGGCTTCTGTGGGACCAATATCTGTCTTTGCAAACTAAAGAGAACATATTCAACACTGGCCCCCGCTCAGTTCACGTGAATTTGCGATTTTTCACGTACGCATACCCATCTATGAAATCCTAAGCCTTAGGGCTGGGATCTCAATAGATGCGTATGCGTGTCCGGTCTGGAAGTGAAAATCACATATTTACGAAAACGAACGTTTGTTTCAGAAGAGAAAACACTATAAATGTATGCGCGAAAAGACCTTAAAAAGGCCGCAGCCCATGCGAGATATTCCAAAAGAATTATTTCGCGTGCTACGCATCCGCATACGCGTTGTTACATGTGCTTATTTCGCCCATTCAGCGTTGGTTTGCGTCAATTTACGAATTTTTGGCTTCTGTGGGACCAATATCTGTCTTTGCAAACTAAAGAGAACATATTCAAACACTAGCCCCCGTTCAGTTCACGTAAATTGTCGATTTTTCACGTACGCATACGCATCTATGGAATTCTAGCCTTACTGTGGTTGGCTGCACAATAACCAATATCTCTGGTCTAATCCCTAACCATAACAGAAGTAATAGCTATGATACAATACCACTAGCCAATCAGAAATACTTTCCGGAGAAGAGCGCACTAGCTGACATCACATGGGTTGTGTACTAAATAATTATTTCAGGATTTACGGATCAAGACCATCATTTTTTTCCTTATTCAAATGCGAAGTTCTACAGAACAAAGGCAGCAAAATACGTAGTCAATTGTTTCTCGATGGCATAGGACTAGTGCTCACCTCAGCCAATGAATCCGTAAAACATAATGCAAATAGCTAGTATCTGAGCACCACTAATCCACATCCATTTAGAACTTTCTCTTCTTACTGTATTCCTGCAATTGTCAAGATACAGATTAAATGGCAGTGCGTGCCCTCAATCGCAAAATTTTGAAGAATTCAGTTACCAAAGTACCAAACGCCTAGCAAAACATCCGTATCTGAACTTGTTGTATTAGTATATTGCAAAGTCAGTAGATGCGTATCATTGCGGACCCGACGATACAAAAGCCTATTCCAAAACCAGTTTTGACAATCCTCTAAAGTTCGACTCTAATTAACTGAGATCTTCAAAAGTTTTGAGAGATCTGCCGATTTTTTTTTTTCATCCGCCTCTCTACACTGGTGGAGTGCGAGAAAATGATGCATAATTTTAGGTTGAAGCGTTTCGGCGAACTGCACCTCTTCTCCATCTGTGACCTACACATTGGTGTAATTCACTGTATTATAAGGTACATGACGTAGAAATCTTCCAATTTTCCCTACCTCCCTTCTTATTTGTTTCCTCTTCTAATCGTCGTTTCTATAGCCGGTTCAATATTCCCCGCTAATGTATATATTTTGGTTTTTTTGAAAAGGACCAATTCGAGAGGATACGGACCCTCTCTAGCCATTCAGCCTTCCACTTATCACAAAACCGATGGACAACAAACTAAAGTGTATATTTTGTACCTGCAGATAATCCTGGATAGAATATGACTTACCCATTGTGTAGTTATGCCGGGAAGGGAAAATAAACGTGGAAATGAAATCACAGTTCCATACAATATACCAGTACACCAACTACGCTCATCGCGACCATCATCGTTGGCCAAACGGCTCTTGTCAAACAGGAACCACGGCCATACTATGCTCACCACAGCGATTGCGATTAAAGAGATCGTGGGAATAGCCCCTTCCACACAAGTTTTTTGACCATCACGGTCAGACGGGTCAAACAAAACCGTGGGCCATAACGCCTAAGACCCCTTTATAGAGTAGTAGGACCACGGCTACATACTGTTTTTGATTCCGGACCGAAGGCGAAAAATCATGCAGTCATGTATGTGGGTATGTGTGTGGTGTGTGTGGGGGTCTGTGTTGTGTGTGGTGTGTGTGACAGTTTTGTCAGCACGATATCTAACTAACCAAAAGGGATTAGAGTTCAAATTAGGCACCGTGAGTGCCTCATGTGGAAAGGATTAATCCAGATTATTTTTTCAGTGTAGTTCAAGTAATTTTACAAGGGCACGACAGTTAAAAACCATGTCAGCACGATAGTTAGCCTAATGAAGGCAAGCTATTGATTAGGTTAATATAGTAGGTATATGGTGAGGATGATTTTTGCGTGTGTCAGGTCAAGGTTATTGTAGGTCACCATAAGTCAATCCTATACATTGGCAAAAAACATGTCAGAGCAATGCTGTATGGGAGTTTTCTCGTAGTCGTATGGGTGAACTACATATGGGTGACCTACTTTGATCTCTTGACCTCATTTGATCTATGACCATTAGGGGGTCAATTGGGGTCAATTTTTGGGACGGACAGAACTCGTCTTGTTGCAACGAACCAGTGAGTCAACTGCACTCGACGTACTAAAAACACTGCTATCACACGCATCTCCAGCTTTTTTCCTCTGTAAAGAGTGAAACAGCCTCTGAACATTGATACAGTTGAGATATCCGCAACGAAATAATTTCAGGGAATGGATAAAAAAATCGGTGATCCACTTTTATTTCTTTGACCTTTTGGACATCATTGAATATGAATGACCTTGTGACCCTTTCTGGATCAGTTCTTCAACGTTCGTAACGATAAACTCGTCGTGTTTTGCAACAAACGAATGAGTCCATTACACGACGTCGTAATGACGTACTAAACAATTCTATCACACGTTATCTCCAGTTATTGGGACTCTGTACAAAAAAAAAGCAGCTCCGAAAACACTGAGAATTTTCTCATTCGAAATTGAATTCAGCGCGAAATATCAGAGGAACAGCGTGAAGGGAAGTTCTGTTCTACTATTGGACCCAACATTTCATGTACCCACTCAAAAATATTGGCTTGGTATTGGGGACAGTGACAATCATCACTTTTGTCCATATTTGTTTTCAAGTGGAATGAACCGCGCTTTGAATAATCCATTTAATACCCAACAGTTTATTGTGATTACTCATTATCACCGTAGCAGATAGGAACCCCTACCATTCCGGGACAGTAGGGATCATATGCACAAGATATTATTTGCATGTAGGTTAATGAACAAAGAAAGAGACGTGTTACCTGGAAATCCAACTGACGCAAGATCCGGTTGTGTGTGTCGTAAGCTGATTATCTGCTACTTGCCTGTTTTGTTTCCTTTATTACAACGTTGGATATTTGGCAAGGTATCAATAAGCATAGTTTTGCGTTCTCGATTCCCGGTCAGAAAGGCACTCCCGTTGGCTTCGGTAGTTACATCCTTGCGTTGTGGGAGTCGGACGCCTCTGTGAATGCCTGGGACTATTAGCCGTGTGGGATTTGGCTTCGCTCTGATGGTAGTGGTCACGCCTCAGGCTCCAAGCCGCAGTTTCCTTAGTTGTAGTCTTGGTTACAGCGTACAAATCACTGCACATCCCACTCAGGGTTGCCACATGGGGTCATCGAATGAGCTTATTCACGCAGTTGTAAGTGCGCATTGCTCACTGCTAAAAAGCTCGGGGTATATACGAGATTCTCCCATAGCTTATTATTACAGCATATCTTTCAAAAACTGGTTCACCACTCTTCGAGAATGCACAATTCAATCCCATCTTCTCGGATGTTATGGAGAACAAAATTGGCCAAAATATGCGAAATTGTGTGCTGGTAGGATGGGTAGGTTTTCGTTACAATTCATTAAATGTGTATCAAGTTTAAGGAGGGGGGAGGGGAGGGAAAATATGTCATGTGTTTCTATTTCTCGATCACATGAGTCTTCGGAAAGATAACAAATTGTGCTTTGCTGTATAGGGCGTGTACTTTAGGCGCACCTTGACCTTTGGCCAGAAAGTTGTTTTTTCAATCAGTAGACTGATAACTGGTTCTTAGTGGTACAAAGTTTGAGGCGACGGACCACGCTGTAAGCTCGTAGGTGTTGCGGTAACGGCCGCTTGATCCCATAGGGTGCAATATTATCAAAGGAAATTTCCGACTAATCATTTTCGGATATCATTTTTGGAGAAGAGACTTCTACGTAACACCCGGGAACGAATTGAGGATTAGTCCAGGAAGCCTGGCTGAAAATTCTTCAATCTCATGTGCGTCAGGGAGGGACATAGAAATCCACAGGGAAGAAATTAGGGCCTGAACGGGAAGTCTGTTGTGGGCCCGGGCCACAGAGAGCTATCTGAAACTCTCTTCGGACCCCTCCGTTGGAGTGAAGAAGTTGGTAAAAATTCCCCAAAAATCTCCGACCAGCACTCGCACTCCGCAGTATCCTTACTATTGTAGCCTAATTCATAAAGAGCTTAGGAAACATATACTACTATGACAGGTTCCTATGGTTACTAGCTTGATCGTCAGGGTCACTGTTGAAGCTAGATTTCCAGGAAAGGAGAGGCAGCTTATTCGGGTAATTGTTTCACTATGCACAAACGAGAATGGCTTGCAGTTCACGCGTAGTGTTACTCAGTACGGTCCGCTTCTGAGCGATGCCATTTGCCAATATACGCATCATAGACTTGTTGGTTGAGAGGTTGCTTTGAAATAAGGGACATATAGGACATAGTGGTCCTCAGTATTTGTCCAAATCTCCTTTCAAAAACATTGATGCTGGTTAGAGGTAATAACTCTGTCTAGTAGGCGTTCCGATTATGTGTGACTCTAGTCGTAGTTCCTACGTTAAGTTATTTGCGCTAGTTTAGGAAAGTTTCTATCTATTACATCTGTTAGAGAGTTGAATTGAAATCATGCTAGGAGAGAGTGAGTGTATCAAAACAGTCCGGGAGATCTCATGTTTGGGAGAATTCTGCAATTCTCCTGTCGGAGAATCGGTAGGTTAATACAGATAGGAATATCATTGTCTGCAAACCGTTAGATACAAAACAGGGCGTCACAGTTTGAGGACACCCTGGATGTATGAGTTTTTTACATAGGTCGATAATTACAGTCAGTAACGTGTGTGTCATCCATAGCATGACACGATGCTAATACAGTCAATGCCACTCTCTTAATCAAACGCACAGTTACATAACCAACGAACCGCTGTACGGAACGACGTGCAAAATCTACTCCCAAAAAGATACCACCGGAAGTAGTCTATTCTATTCAAATATCTCGAAACCTAAATTGACAACTACCATCCAAACAAAGCTTTCTGGTAGCTGGGACAACAGGGTGGTCTGACTATGCAATGAAAATGAAGGACCCTTCAAACTGGAATTAATTTCAAGAGGGGTGAAATAAAGTCTTTTATATATTTTAATATAGGAGAACGTTGCATTGTGGGTTAAATACAATATGTAGATCATGAATATTAAATTTTTTCATCCCGAATAGGAGAATCTCCAGGACTGTCAAAATTCCTGTAAGCGAGTAAAAAGACTTCAATCTTATCCCCTCCTAGTCGCCGCTAACGGTAGGTAACTTGCAGAGCATGCAGTCGTTCTTGGCACCTTCATCTTCATGTCGGGAATCAGCTTTGTGTTCTTCTCAATAGCTGTACAAGTTTTAGTTTTAGGATAAACATACTGCGTTGCCTTTTTATACCGAACGGTGTGTCTGACAAGAGCATGAACAGAACAAGAGATGATTTTTTTTTCATTCAAAGAATAGGAAAAGGGCGTCGATTAACCCAATGCATGATATTGGTTGCCTCATTGATTTCTCAGTAATATGTTCTCCAAACAGACTTATCACGGCAATAATCACATGGTATAGTATAGGTCTGTGTATGGTTCTTAGGTTTTGTTTTAATAATTATTTTGTTCCGGCTCAGACATCACTGTACCGCTATATACCAGTCTGCTCCACGGCGGCGGTTCTTCGTTGTCACGCAAAACTCGATCACCATGGAATAAATTATTACAAAACCATAGTCGATATGGTTAGCCACTACTCGGGAACAGGATACTCAGAACGCGGGCTTCGCTAGCTTCGCTAGAAATAACCACGGCCGTGTCCTCCAATCGTTCTCACATGTATCCTTGTTAATAAAATCCACATCCTCGATTTTGTGTCCAGTACCGGCCCTACGAAGGCCCTGCTAAACATGTGAAAATGAAACTAAGTTTGTTTTCTTGAAAGCAATTTGACAGGTTGTGGATTCCTTGTTGCAGGCGTGAATCTATACACAGTTCACGTTAGTCCGTATGTGTATGTGATATGCGTGGGAGTCGGTAGTTAGTCTTTTGTGTTAGACGATGAGACTTGATATTTCCCGTTTGCCTTGGTGCTTTAGTACACCACGCGAAGAATTCTGCAGTGCGCCATCACGCAAGCACGTACTCTCGGGTGTTGGTATCATTGTCCCATTCAAATTTTAATCTGCTTCCAATTATCGGATGAAGCCAATCGCAACACTGAGAGGGAACACACACCCCGCTGCCGGATACATTCAAATATTTCCGTGAATGGTTGGACCGTAACAAGCTGTTACCACACCTGTAACATCGAGGATTGTCGTTAGCAGTTTGACAATCCAAACATGATTCTTGCTATCCATATCATCGTATTTAAAAACACAGCAGCCATGAGATCAACCCCAACAGACGTTTGACTTAGTTCGCCGGTATTGGCTGCCACTCGATATTATGTGCAGTGATTTGTACCTAACAAAGGCCTGTGGGAATTTCGTTTCGCTCGATTGTCGCGCTGACTCAGGGTGAGACCAGTGGGTGTGTTTGCGACGTCAACGTTGTGAATGTTACAATGGCATTTTCCGTACTGGAATACGGGGAAAGGGACATGCCTGCGTTAAAATCCAACCCTACTCAGTCTGTTTTGACTTTGTTGAGGAACCTCAACCAATTTTGGCATTCGTTTGGAAACGGAGATTACGTCCTATTTCCCATGAAGGATTCATATTTTTTCGAATTCGTGCGCCCCCGGTGACCAAAGAACTGCAATATGCCTGCGAAGAGAGATAATACAGTGTGGCTTCAGCTGCATCATTCTTGGTTAAATTCTCATTTTCAGTATTGTAAAAGTTTGTTGTAAATATAAATGACCAGTTTTTCGTAGCATCCGCTCGAGATTTTTCAGGGTTGTACCATTACATTATATAGATATGTATATTATATTATATATATATAATATATATATATATAAGAGTATAATAGATATATATATATATTATATATATTATTATATATATATATATATGGTAAGAGAAAAGACAATTGTGAGGATGGAGTATTTTTCTTATGAACAGTGATACTCGACCCCGCCCGCCAGGATCAAGCTTCCTTCCATGGTATGTGAGTTACCTATTTTAAGTAACTGAATTCGGGGCCATATTGTTTCGGCATCTCAGGTCTACAGGTCATCAAGGTGAAAAAGTTTGAAGGTGGAAGGGGAAAATCGTGGGTGAAAGATTATAGACTGGTAGCCTACATAACACGATAACTCGATCCCAAGAACGGATCAAACCATACTAAGTATTATATCATATATTATAATATATATATAATGTGTGTTCATAATCAGTCAGTAACCCCGAGTTCCGTCAGAGAAAAATTGGCTAATTTTGTCTGGTGAACACGATGTACTCATAAGCTTAGTATTCGTGTGGCTGATATGAGTACTGCTCTGTGAATCCTGCGAGAATCGTTTACATGATTCAAGCCCTTCTCCGTCAATAAACTAAATTTTCAATGAGGAGTAAACATGCTTCATTTCAGACAACATGGCACGCCAACTAATGAAAAAAACATACAAATTTGAATGCAATGAGAGGGTCTTTCCGGTACTCCATGGTAATGAGTAAAAACACAAATAGATTTGATTTTGCGGTAACTTGGTAACTTGCAGTAACTAAAAAGATGGAATTTTATTCCCGTTTTTGTGGCAAAGTTTGATTTTTCCATCAGGGACGCATTGATTTTGAGGTATAGAAATAAACGCACAGGGGAATGGGAGCTCGCAGATAAATATGCAAATTAGCTCACAGTTATGCATTTCAATAGAGTTTTTTCTTCAAATCCTTCAGATGCATTTGATCATAATATTCCTGTTGTGAATGCCTCCCCCTTAATCCTCACCATCATTCGGCAAACATTTGAACTGTTCCGGAGGGTAGAGGGCGGGTCGACCAATACGAGGAAATCTCGACCTGTCACAGTTACCCTGTAAGAGTTATTCCAGTTTACGGAACGTGATGGTTTTGGGGTCACCTGAGGTCACACACATCAGGCAGGTCAAAGATCTTTATGCTCATCGGTCTCTGGTTATTTCTTAATAATTAGACCTGAATTTAGCACACGTTCACTCTATGGAGCCCAATCACACGAACGCTGCTATAATGCAACATGTCTTGGGATATGGAGGGGGCCTACAACTGTCTAATACAATGGAGAGGGTACACCTCGCAAAGGTCCTGTATTATTTCGATCATTGCGATGAGCTGCGTTGTCCTTTGAAGCACGGTCATGCTATTCTGATCAATTATATCGTAATTCTGTACAATTAGCATTTTGAGTGGGACTTAGAGGCATGCACTGACTTCAAGGGACGTTCAAGTCTGTTCATCTCAGGGGGACAGAAGCTTATCTCTGAAGTAATCGGTGATCGCTGGAAGACTTGGTTCAGTGGACTTAGCTTGAAATCTGAAATTTTTCCATTGTCCTCGTTTCTAGTAATAACCGACCGTCCGAAGCCGCTTCGATCTCAGACTCGAATGGTGTTATATACTAGTTTTCAACACCGATCCCCCCCAAAACAGTTCGCCGGATAGTTTTAGACGTTACAATTGCAACTTCATCCAATGATGTACCCACGGATTAATTACCGGCCCACCTACTTGTATGCCGCATTTGTTAAAGGGAAAATATACCTCCCTGCACTTTAACACAACAACATATGGAAACGAGCACAGCTACACAGCTGTTGTTGGACCTGGTCCCTTCTAACCTGTGACCCCCCGGATGGAACCATATGGAATGTGAACATCGGGAGAGCCGTGATTACGGGGAGTGGTTTCAAACATGGTATAGATGATGGTCGATTTGTAAAGACGTGAACTAGACATCTCAAAAATCCATTTAGAAATCTGTAATGACGGTGAAGCCTCCGGGTTGGTGATTTTCGCGCGGAAACCCGTTATTATTGTGGATGCAATTGTGGCGTTTGTATTATTTATTTCATTTCTGGTGAATCTATCCTCAAAACGTACGTTGACCTTTATGTTTCTGAGCGAGGTAAAGATATCGACTACTGTACACTATCGATGGATGCGAGAGTACTTTTCCTGATGAAAAATTGATGTTACACTTCCTATCGAGATAATGGCGTGATGCGAAATTGCACACAATGCTGCAAGTGGCATGTTAAACCCGACCCTTTGTGAAGTTACTACTACTAGCGTAAACAACCCCAAGCCGGGTCTGCGTTCATCAAATGTGGAATTATTGTAGTACCACCTCCCGATATAACAGTGTCGAGTCCTTGTAGTTTCAGTATACCGTCGCAGGAGTGATGAGGAAGGTCGAAACCTCACCCTTCATATGCACCGGTTTCCACAGTCGGCAATGACTCCATTTAATGGAGTTGGAAGTGACGACCACTCTATATCGGAGGAACGTATCTGCATGGGAAACTGAACGGAGGTGTGCACAAAATAAGAAACAATTCAAGCTTTTCTAGAACAGATGGTCACATCTTCATAAACTGCACTGCAACACTAGGTTCGAAGGTGGACAGTGCGCAAGCCCGTGTGGACGAATATATTCGGAGTTCGCCATCGTCACTTTCAACCGAAGATCTGATACAGATCACAAACCGTGTCGCAGTCTTCCACCCAGCGGTCAACGATGGAATATGAAACGGGAGATGACCAGTCCGTTTTATATCTGGTATCTGATTGGCTTCTGTTCTCCTCTGTAACCTGATTGGCCTGTTAATTTTCCATCATATTCATGCAACCGATTGGAGCTGAGACGCGTGGACAAGGAGCCGCATCTTTTCATGTGAGCAAATCGGAACTGGGACAGAAAATAGTGACGTCACGGAAATGAGAAAATGGTGTTATCTCCGAGCGAAGGCGGAGGTAGCAACGAACGAAATTTACGAACCGTACATCCCGGAGAACTAGGACACCGAAGTGACGCGGATGGGTTTGTCGCAGAACGATGCTGAGGTAGAAGCGAACGATATGTACGAACCGTACGTCCCAGAGGAAGGAAATACCGAAATTGCTCCTCGCCAATCGTGCACAAAAATCGCGAAAGGTTGTGTAAACTATGTCGTACTCGATTCCGAAGAAGCCGAGTAACGAGTACAGTTCGAATCCCCAGTCTCTATACCGTAGGGATATGGACTCAATCGAGTCCGTGTTAAGCAATCTGTCACGAGTCCGGACGCACTACAGCGTTATGAACCATACAGTGGTTCGAGTTAGGAGCACTAGTTTTACGCTACCAAGCGAAAATAATATTTGACTGCAAGACAGCAGATGTTCCATTAAAATTCGGTTTGGTTAATCTGGATCATGATAGGATTATTGGTACTAAACTCAACTATAACTGGTGTCACGATCGGATTCGTCTATGTATGACTTTTTTATACCTTGCAAATCGAATAGAATATGTTACAACAATTTTGCTACACAGTGTTATGAGAAGCTGTCCAACCGGATATAGGATTGTTGCGATATTTTTGGTTTTGGCCCCACTTATTCATTACAATTATTAATAGACTCAAAGGAAACGACCCTCTCTCACTGTTAGCATCTGTCATTCACGTAGGAGCAATTTTCTCTCCGCCACTAAGTTCAGGGACTTTTCAAGTGAGCCACTATTCCACCTACTCGTCAATGACATTTCAGAGATTCTAACTACTTCATACGTCATGGTTAATCATATAATTATATCCTTCACGTCGTTTCCATATTGAAGACATGCTACGTATCATGTGAGGTATTAAGATTGATAGCAAATCACGATAAAAAAAAAGAGCTTGAAGAGAATCTGTCAGTGATCCTTGGTGGTAGAAATTTCTATTGACTAGACCTTACGATGTATATTATTTTTTCCACGTTGAGGATCCATTCAGGCCATGAGGGATTAGGTTTAGAGTGATCCACTGAATATTGAAACTGGCTACTGGAAACTGGCTCCAGAGTCATCGATCGTAATTCGTCTATTTTTGACTATTGTGAACCCTTCTCATCATCGAATAGACAATGTTATAAACAATGTTTGCCAATCGTTATGTAAAACGGAACCGTTTTCTAGTAGTTTCGTTTACTGAGTATCCTCGGGTGAGAACCTAACATTAATGCTTTCAGCTTGTTTTTTATTTGAGGGCAAGTCCCCCGCCACACATTTTTAAAAAATTAATAATTATCATTGTACTTGGCAATTTCGCAATTGGCAACTTTGATGACGTCATATCTACCAATTTTGAGAAACGTTAATAAATATGATATGACTCATACAAAGTTTGCCAGTTGACAAAATCACAAAATTATTATGAAGTTTGAGGAAGCCATATCCTCCCAACCGATCATGCTATAAACTGTGTTATTTGATCGTTTTTTTATTCTCTTTAACAATATACACCAAAAGAGGTATTATTTTGGCTCGACTTTGCCTTAAACTTCGGTAGAACCGTGTTCCACTCATCAACCGGCTGAACGAGTACGAGAGGATTACTACCAGTTTCGTTTTTATTGTAACCCACCAAGCTGTTAGCTATAAGCTTGTATTAGTGAACCCACGACAAGACTCATAAACAACGAACCTCCTTCCGTAATTCCTGTTATGATGATTTTCTCCTGACGTCCAAACTACTGACATAAACCTGATGAACCGGACATATATGTTCGAAGACAACATCTAAATACTCAGTTTTACTTCATTGTTGACACTATCGTCGCGTAAAAGACATCTGGCATAGACATCTTGGTGTTAGGAGGAAACTAAGGGCATTACTGTTATTTGCTGAGCGCGCTGAGCATGCATGGTCAGTCCGGTGCATACCCGATAGCACTTGCGGATCGTATCTATCCATTCGAAACGTAACTGAGTTTTGAAAGGGCTATTTTACTACTTGGTTTCAGTTAGAAGGAAATTGGTTATATGTTCCGCAAGCCTGCAGCTGCTGATTGAAATGTGAACTAGAAATTTGGAAAAGTAACTCGAATGTACGGCTTATCACGAAACGCCAGTCCGCGAAGCACTGGCAGCAAATCGGGGCAATTATTTGATGTACTAATTTCGCTCTATAATCTGGGCAGTGTAAATAGTTTCCTCTCATTGTTGTAACGATCATTAGATTTTGTCGACAAAACCCTCAAAATATTTCCATATTTAAACTTGCTTTCAATTCCTGACTTAATATCTTTCATTGATTTTCCACTTACGGTAATGAATTTTCTTTTCCGCACTAACCGTAACGATATCAGACGAGACGGTTTTCGAGATAGTGTTAAACGTTCTAATTGTTCAATTAATCTAAACAATCGAACGCGTAACCGGTATAACAATGGTGTTACCAATCGGATCTTTACGCCACCATTCTCACGAGTACCGGATTTGTGGAAGGACATCGATATAAAACTTTCTCAACGAACCAAAATCGCCCAAGCTCGCATTTCCACGCTGAGGCGGCGATACCGTGCACCCCCCAATTAACAACATACGGAATTTAACATCAGGAGGAAAACCGTGAACGACTGGTGAGAATGGAGTTGGTACAATCAAGTTGATCGGATCTTCACGATATTGCTTGGAAACTGGCATGACGGGTGAAACCCTATGGTACCGATTGGTAATTTCGAAAAAGGCCTCCTCGCGTAGAACTGTATCCGTTGTTAGTGGAAATATTGACGACAGAGAAACCGTGACCACAATAAATTTACATGACTATGATAACGGTTCCTGTCGTGAACAACCGTGCACTGGTCTGGCATTATAAGCAAATAGACTAATTGTAATTTCTTCCAAGGTAACAGTTTACAACTCTTGTTTACTTTCAGTTTGATGAACTTTGATTCGCCTCTTTAAGACGAATCAAAAAAGTCAATTAACGGTAACTCTGTACGGCTGTAACTCAAATTACTGCCTAAAAACAGTATCGCAACCAACTGCCTTGCCAATAATCCATTTGTCCTACACCCATTGACTAGCTAGTAGCAACTACTTACGACTGCAACCTAAACGTCTTGGTAGCTGGCGGGCAAATCATCATCTATCTTTCTTTCTTTCTTTCCCTCGCCTTTCCCTTCTTTCTTTATCTTTCTTTCTCGGGTCTTTCTTCTTTCTTTCTTCCTTTCTTTCTGGGCTACATTTTTCATGCGACAGAAACTGGGACGTGATGTGGTGTGACAGACAAATACCCTCTAGCTCCAAAAGGACTTGAACGATGCATTTCATTGTGTAATCAAATTATAGAGAAGGATATAGTTGGCTAGAGTACCGACTACAAGCGATGCTAATTTGAATATCCTCATTTCATAAAAATTGGAATTGCATGACAGATTACAAAAATACATTCACAGCAAAATTACTTTCGAAAATTTCACAATTAAGTACATGATGGCGTTAGTCACATTTTATGATTTTGCGTGGTAGAAAGAACAACACAACCAGAGGAATATAATATAACCGATTTACGTTTTGCTCCGTACCAACTTAGCAACGCTATGCGTGCAGTGTGAGCGCGCCTAATGCTGTCCGCCATTAATGAGATTTGGGGCTAATTCCTTAATTTGATATGACCTTACGTACGTTCGTGCTTCGCGTGTATCGAGCAAGTAGCAGATGAGACCGACAAACAACCTGTGTATTTTTTTTTGCCCGGACCGTAATTGCGTCCAGTCCTCCTTTGATCACAGAAGTTTGGAAGTCCGCCCTCTTGTCAACTATATGAATCAAACTCGTAATGGCACTGGTCATTTCCAAGTGGGGTTGTAAAATTTGGAAGGCTTACCATTGGCTAAAATGATAATTAGCAAACGCAGGCCTAGGATCCGAGGCGGACGGGACGGGAGCCCGAGGCGTTGGTGGAGTGGATTACATATCTGCAAGGGAGAAACACACAATTGAGCAGTTGTCCAACTTCAAATCTGTAATACCCTGGGAGAAAACTATGTGCATTATATAACGTTCCCGAGAACCTTCCCACTCCAGACCTCTACGCTCACCCTCAACCTCCATGCCCCGACTGCCCGATTTTAACCCTTAAAAAAAAAAAAAAAAAAAAGCCCTGCCTATAACTATTCTGTCTAGTTTTCATATGTCCACGGCAAGGAAGAGTGGACCCTTGGGCTCATATTTCTGATCAAATGATACCGTTCGTGCGTTGCTTTTGCGTACGTCCAAACGAGACATAGCCCCGCAAACGAATATTTCATCAAAATGGAAGTGGAGAAGAACAAAAAGTTTTCCTCCCAGTAATTCTTTTAAATTTTACATCATGTGTTGATCACGCAACACTTAATTTTTTCGTGGTAACTGTTCACAGCCATATTCGTGTATGTTTATTAGTAGGTATGAATGCTCGTCCAGAAAACCATAATAACGGTGAACCCGGAACTATATATGTGAAGAAGGAAATCAGTATTGCGGTAATTCCATATTCGAACATGTTTCCAAATTTTCCGATACTATTCACTGTCGTCACGAGGCGAACATCAGAGCCAACCAACCATGGAGGCTAGGGTGCATTTTTCGTTATTGTGGGAATGTTCAAGAACTATATTCTTCATGAAAACTACATTCCGTTTCATTCGATTCAGTAATGTTGGCTAAGGTGTGTATACATAGGAGTATATACCGTCTGTAATCTTTGTTTCTGATCGGCATAAGAGGATATATAAAATATATATATATATATTATATATATATATATATATAATATATATAATATATATATATAATATATATATATTATATATATATATATCTATATATATATATATATTATATATATATATATTATATATATATATATATATATCTATATATATATATATAGATATATATATATATATATATACTGTCATCGTTCCAAGACCCCTGGAATATATTCACACGATATCCGTTTCTGGAAGATTTTCCTGATCTAATCGTTCAGCTGTAATTGTGAAACACACATATCAACATCGTTTTGAAACCTTTTCAATGGGCTGCATATGTGAGAGGGCATCTGTACTGTGAGCGGGCAACGTACGCTAGCAACAGTATTTCGGATATGTTTGATAAATTCTGAACGACAGCAGCTCGAAACGATTATACATGAGTACCTGTTTATAGTTTGCTGGAAGCATTGGTTTCCGTAGGATTTTGTGGAGTTCGGCATTCGTCTGAACACCTAAGGAACTACAGGGGGATAATATACGGAACGAATTGCAAAACGTCGAATGTCGGGATATATTCAATCACCGTTAGTGTAATATCATGTTTTTCATCCAAGTGTTTTACATTGCAGCAATAATGCATCCCACAATCCTTTACGTCACTATTTTCACAACTGTCGCGTTCGTGAGAGGGAACTTTATAGAGTTGTTCTTTAACAAGTCATCACACACCAACGTTATGGAGTTGTTCTTTAACAAGTCATTACACACCAACGTTATGGAGTTGTTCTTTAACAAGTCATTACACACCAACGGGCACTCTTACCAGGCTGAGGAAGGCGATACAGTCGTTTTAACCTGTAAAGCCCATGTAGTTGTCGTGCGGTGGATTGTAAACATTAAGATGAGCCCATTCCTGATGGAATGGTTTCCACACTAGTAGAGAGTGGTGAGTTGGTGCAGGGAGGGAGTGAAAAAGCCCAACAATACGAATTGAAGAAGGAAGGTGATACGTACAATTTGGTAATTTCAAAATTATCTGCTCCGCAAGTATTCGTTATACCTGTGAGTGTCAATTTGGGATTTGGAAAAAAAAACAAATGGACGTTGATCTCTCAGTGTACGACTCTCCACTTGTGGTTTCGATAATGCCGAATGAGAGTGTCATACAAGAAGGTGCGAATCTGACTCTTACATGCTCGAGCTATCCAGAGTCAATGTTGACTCAGTATGAATGGGGTGCGGGTGACATCTACCTCCCTCGGGAGAACGTCTCTGACTTAAAAAACCGGGACGGAAGGGTGCTCGATGTAACTAACATCAGCTTCGCAAATGCAATTAGCGGTGTTATCTCGATAAACTGTACTGCAAAAACTGAGGTCAAAAGTGAATACCACAAGGGCTACAAATATGATACACCATCAGACTACCTCAAATCCCCATGTGTGTCATCAACTGAAGACCACGTGACAGAACTGGTTATTACCCAGGAATCAGCTCACACCGTGTACCACCGAACTACGTCGCAACCTTTTTCGTCCCAGAGTTAGCTGATGGTTATGTAACAAAATTCGATTCTATCGGCCCTATCTGGTATATGATAGGGCCTCCGGTTATCGTGGTGTTGATTGGTCTGGTAATATTTATCACATGTCACTGCAACCGACAAAGATTAGGACGCATGGCCACGGTAGCAGAATCTTTAGGTGAGCAAATCGGAGCAGAGCTATGGGTAAAAAAACAAAGAAGACTCCGAGGAATGACGACGAATGTTTTACGCTCAACGAAGCCGAGGTCGCGGCGAACGAAATTTACGAACTTACATCCCAGACCAAGAAAACCGCGAAATGGTAGAGCTGGGGCTATCATCGAGTAACAACTCCGCAGGTACCATTGACCGAATGTATGAACAGTCATCCCGAACAAGACAAAAAAGGAGTAACTTATATGGGTTTATCGTCGAGCGAGGCTGAGGTAGCAACGAACGAATGTACGAACCTTAACAGCCCGGAGAAAGAAGGCAAAGAAATGACGGAGATGGGTTTATCGTCGAGCGAGGCTGAGGTAGCAACGAACGAATGTACGAACGTACAACCCGGAGGACTGCGCAAAGAAAAGAAATGACGGAGATGGGCTAATTTTCGGGTGAAGCTGAGGTAACAACAAGCGAAATGTGCGAACCGTACTTTCCGGAGAAAGGAGGCAACGAAACGCTGTAGATAGGATTATCGTCGGGCGATGCTGAGGTTACAAACGAACGAATATACGAACCCGACATGTCTTCTTGCTAAACATGCTGAAATTGCGAACAAACTTCGTGATGGACCATAGGGCCCATTATTCCAGCTAGATAATGACTAGACGTAACGAAAATAACCGTTGTCTGTATATAGTACTACGATAAGGCTTCGGTGGCATTAATCTTATCGTGACTGAGCCGACCCTAGGCGGATCTTGAGCGAACACGACTACCCGATAGGGCCCTCCATACTGTAGCTGACCTCGACCGTGTACATGTACGTCCACCCCACCTCCACTTCCACTGAATCCCAACTGGAGTGCTCGAAAAACGGTGAAGCTTGAGCACCATTGACCCGCGGTGAACAAAGCGGACGTATGAGCAGAATGCTCCCGCGACATAGAGCTAATCACGATGGTCAATACAATCAGATCTGATATGATTACTAATATGAGTGCAGGGGGTGGGACGCCCGGTGGGAAACGATCGAGAGGAGGGCAACCTCAGCACCTCCCCAGTCCCACTACCCGTCATCTGCGCTAAAGCCAATTGCCCCGCGATCCGCTATGTGAGCAAAGCAATGCAGTCGAGTCATATTTTGCACCAATTCCTGCGCTTTCCGCTGATAAGGGGTTTGAGCTCTACTTTGATAGGAGTGCATAACCAATGCACCTTATCAAAGTCTCGAAACTTCCATTTAAAATTTACAATGGATTTCGTTCCCAATGCCCTTAAACCCACGACTGTGCGGTCTCTGTGAGGCCCTGTTATGTAAAGTTTAGCTGAATATAGGATGTCATTTTGCAATGAAGCGTGTAGTCCACATTGCCTGCCACTTTGTCCATTGTGTCTCTTCTGCACACTTGAGGGCTGTTCACACTTAGTTTCGTTTTTTCGTTTCGTTTCGTTATTTGTTTTTTCCGCAGTGAGTTTCACAACAACAGAGATAATTCTGAAAATAAAAAGGTGGAAGGAAGTGCACTAGAACCCTGGTGGTAGAGCTTCAAGAAGCCGTACACTCCTCAAAAAAACGTATACCAAAACATGTTTCTTTGCAAAACAAATGACTTCAACATATTTACTAGTCTACTCCACCTCTTTCACCCCACTTATCCACCTAATTATGAGTTTTTAGATTCACATTTTCATAATTTGATTATATTATTTTGGAAGATCTGTACCTTTTTGTACAGAGCTTGTGGGATTTTGAGACAATTATTCCTATCAGTAGACCTGATTTGAGACTGAGTTGGCAATGAGATGATCGGTGAAATCAGGGATGAAGTCCGTAGCAATGTCTAGGGCTATAGTTTGTTTATATAATGATTGAACCTTTTAGGGGCAGGATCC
Source organism: Sclerodactyla briareus (assembly GCA_026419785.1). Lineage (NCBI taxonomy): Eukaryota > Metazoa > Echinodermata > Holothuroidea > Dendrochirotida > Sclerodactylidae > Sclerodactyla > Sclerodactyla briareus. The sequence continues at coordinate 112,127 of JAODTK010003921.1, forward strand.
ATTCAAGCAGCGGTAGGTGAACGTTGCAATTTTTGAAGTGATCATATCATTCGATTTTAGAAAGATCTAAAGAGAGAACATCGGGGTTTGTGTGTACGTGGACAGGCCAAAGTATATTCCGTATTGCTCGATTCTGAAAGTAAACACTGGGTTTCAAACGCTGATACTGGTGTCTGACCATTTAGTTGAGCATAATCAAATGAGGTAACAAGCTGAGATATAATCCTCGATTTCGCGTTTTTATTGAGATTACACCGATCCCCTTAGCCCCACTTGCTTCTTTATACAAGAAATGTGCGCACTCCAGGTCAAATTTGAGTCAATGGCTACACCAAGATTTTTTTTAGAACAACCCAGCAGAGGGTCTTACCATTTATCAATATATTGTAATGTGGGTTCTAGATTGAATGCCATGTATTTGTTTTCTTTCTCAATTGAGGGAAAGTTTATATACGGGAACCACGCAGTAAATTTTCGCAACTCCTCACAGACAAGACTTCCCAGATGTGTAGCATTGTCTCCAGTGGAAAAAATGTTTAGTATCGTCAGCAAAGAGAAACCGTCCGAACATTTATTTACTATTGCTATATCATTCACGTATAATATGAGCACAGGGTCCCCAGTTATGGAACCCTGTTGCACACCACACTTCATGGTGAGAGTTGTGGCACACCACACTTCATGATGAGATGAGACGAGAACTTCCTCCCATTACATACGGATAATGCTTTCCCTATTTGTATCAGTAATAATAATATGCATGAATCAATTGTATCAAATGTTTTAACAAATTTGAAAACACCAATGGCGATGTCTCTTACGATCCAATCCAATGCATCGTACAACTGATCTACATCTGTTCATGCCCTCGTCGAATATCCAGGACGAAAACCATACTGATTTTCAACTTCAATACGTTTGTTATATCAATGAATTCATACAGACGTTTGAACATAATCCGACCCGATAATTTTGAAAACAAGACCGGAATTGGATTGGCCCACTAATTTCCTACATTCAATTTCTCACACGCGTGTGTAAATACTGGAATCCTGTAGCAATTATTTGAGCTTGCATCTGGGCAACCACCAGATGTGATGATAAATTGAAATATCTAGTCAGTGGTTTACAAGACTAACATGGAAGAAGTTGTTCGGATTTGTAGGTGCAAAAGATCAACAGCCAGCTCTTTCATTTGACTTCGTTATTTAGATGCAATTTTGGCCACTTCTCCCCTTCATTGACATGAAAAGAAACAAAGTGGGCTTATCTACATCTATATTTGCACTTACCGAGATCGTTGTTGTAAATCTTTGGCTAAGCGAGAACTGCCCTATGTTCACAAAATATGTGTTGACTCATTAGCTTTAAGCTGGTCATCATTAATAATACAATGGTCAAATTGTGCAAACTGTCAGAATATTTAGCTGGTTTGTTTTTTTTTCCTAGGATATTATTTATTACACTCCAAATACCTCTGACATTTCCCTTATTATCATTAAATAGTTCGTAATGGTACTGCTTCTTTGAGATCGTAGAATGGTTCAATTTATTTCTATAACTAGAAATTTTTCTGAATTGATGGATTTTTAATATATCTTTTATACAACTTATTTTTGGTCTTGATAGATTTCAAGAGGCCAGTTGTGACCCATGGTGATCTTTTGTACTTAGTTTCCTCTTAATAATATATTCAATGGGAAAAACTCATTGTATGCACTAGTCAGTGTTTCACAAAATACATTTTATGCCATATCGGTGTCTTTCTCCTTCAGGACATGGTGCCAACTTGTGTCAGATATTCTTCTTAAAAATTTGGCATATTATTTTTGGTGAATTTCTCTGCCTACGGGAATATGGAATTTTATCAATATGATGGATCGTCTTAAAAGACCCTTTAAAGAAGATCGGGAAATGGTCACTAATATCTGTTAAGATATCCCACTAGTATCGATTGCGTAACAGGAAGATAGCGTTGTGTTCGTTAGTATATTATCAATCCTATAATTATTAGAGATTCGAGTTGGCCTTGTAATTATTGGAGAAAAACCACTGGATGTCACATTATTAATAAATCAGGGGGAATTTTCATTCAAGATGTTAATATTAAAGTCCCCCAGAATGAAACTCTCTTTGTTCTCATTACCAATCAAATTCATTGTCTCTATGTATAGAAATCGTGAAATCAGAAATTTACCACTGGGTGGTCAATAAACTATACCAACATTTATTTCGTATTTCACCAGAATCACTAATTCAATGAATAGGCTTGCAACTAGTGCGAAACGATACGGTACGATAATGTTTTTATCGGATGGAGCGTTCACACTAGTGCGATAAAAAATGTCGTACGATAAGTTCATCGGACGTGTCGGCGCCTGAGTGATGAGAGTTGAGTTTCCCCTTTTGTCGCCTCAGATGGTGGTACAGGACGTTCCGCGTTACCAGAACCAGAAAATACTTATGGCCTGAAGTTGTTGCGTTAGATAGGGACTTTCACCCTCGCCATGTCTTGCTTGAAGTTGTTGGTTGGAAGTATGATGTCGTATGTGCACTTCTTCATCATGTAGGGACAATGCCTCCATCTTAGTTTATGTTCGTTTTGCATTTCCTCTACCCATCGTAGCGGTATGAGATCAGCGACCAAGAATAGACCACCACCGTGTTCGTCCTGTCAGCCTGTGATCGACTGCTTCGTCGTTTTTGCGTCTTCTCATGTTAATAATAATAGTGCTTCGAGACTGTATTACGTATAGTATGAAAGCGCCAATATAAGAACGGCACATTATGTTCGCAAACTGTATCCCTAATCTTCTCGATATTCTTTCCCTTTTTGTAAACCAAACGTTCTGCTCTTTGCATATCTCAGACAAAACATAACTACATAACGCATTAGAATGATTTCCTTAGATAGTGCGCGCCATATGAATTCAGTTAACCTGAACTCCATCCGTGTTTTTATTCTCGGTTATGATAACTATTGTCGGGCAATCGTTAGCCTTCAGAAGTTGTTATTCACATGTATGATTTCAATCCAAGCCGATTTGTGAGCTACACTGATGTACCCACGACGAACCAGGAAGTGTATATCTAACAAAGAGAAATTCATACCTAATTATGTTTAGGCATTTTTTATTCACAACCGCTGATTGGCATATCATACCGACGATGATACTGAATCGCACTGAGGCGTTTTTTTCGTCGTGACGTAATGCAAACGACGCCGTCGCTTATTCCCCATTGATACCAGGCGACAAGTGTTTTCCCTAATCAACTCGAAATGATCTCTCTTCATGAAGTACGAAGTAGGGAGACTGGGACACATGGATCCAAAGACTTTCAATTTCGGATTCGTCTGACTTGCCATCCTAGTGCTCAACAGGAGATCAATCTCATCATATCTGCTCCCCCTCTCTCTCTCTCTCTTTCTGATCAACATAGATTTTAACTGATATCAAATACCAAATCAACTGCTTCAGAAATCTCTGTTGGACATGGGACTTTTGAAACGTACGTGTCAACATTCTCGGGCTTACCTTCATCAAGAACATATGTTCAGTTCGCAGCCACACAAGTCGGGTGTAAACGCTAAAGAAGTAGGCTGGGATTCCATGTGCGTATGCGTATCCAGGCTGATGTAAACATCACATATTTACGAAAACGAACGTTTATTTTAGAAGAGAACACTCCTAAGTGTATGCGAAATACATGAAAATGCAGCAGTCCTTGCATATTTTCGTTGATTGGCTTTTTAAAGAAGAAAATCCATAGAATTCATTCGCGGTGATACGCATACGCATTGTACTGTACTTATGCATTCCGCTTTTGTTATGCCTTCAGTTATGAATGTTGGCTTCTGTGGACCCAACATCTTTCTATTTGCAAATGAAATGAACATATCAAACCAATAGCTCCCGCTCAGTTCACGTAAATTGGCGATTTTTCAACATACGCATACGCATCTATGGAATCCTAGCCTTATCAGTCGTGGAAACGTATAATGTGGACTCGAAGAAAATGGAGATATAAGTTGGAAAACACAATGGAAATCTCGCGTTGTCCACGAGCAGCACTGAAGATTCCGAAGGGAAAGGGCACTTTGAGTGGTTAACATTCAAGTCTATGTTAACACTGTTTTTTGCAGTGGACAAGGAACAGGAAATGTATCGTAAGAATGACAGCTAGACAACGTGCCTGCATTTTCATAAGCTGGGATCCCATGCACTGGGAACCCATAGCAGATGTACACTGTAACACAGTACTTGCCACAGCCCGAATCAAAGTAAATACTTCCTTCCTTATTTATGTTATATCCAATTTGCTCCATAATTACATAGCTCTGCGATAACGTGATTGTCTGTAATCTTATGAACGCAGTTGAGTGAAAGGAAAGAGATTAAGAATAAATTACAGACACGGATATCAACGCGCCATGTCGGTATATTAAATACATGATAGCTCCCAGTATGATTGTCTCTCAGTGGCGTCGTGCCTATTGACCCCCAGATTTTGTCAGAGGTGTCATAAAATTTTGTCATATTCGACTTAGAAGGATTTCTCGAAATCGAAAAGTAGACGTTACCGGTAGTCAATTGTTATTCGATAATCGTGCGGATTGTGCCCCCCCCCCCACACACACACCTCAACTAAACATATATCGAGATTAGTAATGCCATTGTCTTCGAATATGTCTGTCCTAAGCTCGCCCTTGATATTGATATCAAACACGGACCAACCTGAGGTCAGCTCAAGACTTATACCGGCCGCGAAAATGCGAGTAATGCATTCGGGGGTTCCAAAAGACGTCCGCGGGTCAAATCCGGTCCGCCAGATGATGCAATCCGCCACACCATAAATACCAAGAAAGGAAAAAATATGTTAATGTTTTTCAGACAAGAAAAGGTAAGGAAATAACGATTTCATAAACGATGTGAAATATCGATGCATTTATTAAAATGCCACTATCAATAAAATATGAAATCACTTTTAGTCAATTAATATTGTGACCACTATATGTTTTCCGTCTATATAAATGTTATTATATATATGAAAATATATAAGTACTCATCTAGAACTAACTTTGCGACCCACACATATCCCTTCTTGACAATTTTGTGCTACGCTGATTGACAAATCATGGTGCCATTTGCCCATTCATTTAATCTAAAAACGCATGAACTGCTAGGGTGATATTCATTCAAATGTGTGCAGTTTATTCTAATTTATGAATATGAAAATGGCCCTCACCATTTGGCGTCTAAGAACCTCCAATTTGGAAAGTTGGCATAGCACGGCTATGGTGGAATTCACTTTCAATTGTGAAGTTTATCTATTTACTTTTTATTTCAGATAAAAATGGCCATCTGGAAATCACCATTTGGCATTTGTAAAGACCTTATTTTAATAGATTTGCTACGCTGCGCGGAAACCAATGATGGCACTTGGCAATTATAGGCACACATTTGCATGAACTTAGAGAGGTTAAGGGGAAATTCATTCTAATCCGTAAAGGTAATTTTCGAATTATTTATTTGAAATGGCCATCTGGAAATCACCAATTGGCATTCAATAATGATTAATTTCCAAAAATGTGCTACGCTGCGCGGCAACCAATGGTGCTGCTTCGTTTGGATAACCTTAAAATCGCAAGAACAGTGGCTAATGTGAAATTCATACTGATGCTTCAAGGTTACTTTTGAATTATCATATGAAAATAGCCATCTTGAGATCACCATTTGGCATTCGAGAGGACCTAATTTTGCAAATTTCGTTACGCTGCGCGGCAACTAATGGGGCCGCTTCGATTGGATAGTATAAAGCCGCGAACATACTGTGGCTAAGATGAAATTCATTTCAATTTGCAAAGTTTATTTTTAATTCACTACATGGAAAATGGCCATCTGGCGCTCTCCGTGCATCTGAGAAGACCATAATTCGCTAAGCTTCGCGACTACCAATGATGCCGCTATGCTTTCATAGGATATAACCGTATCAAGATACTGTTGGCAGGTTGGCTAAAGTGAAATTCCTTTCTTTCTTTAAAAAAAAAAAAAGGTTTCTTTGAATAATTTTGAATGAAAATGACCATTCTGGGGCTCCCCATTTGGCAACGGAGAACACTATATTTTTAACATTCGAGCGCGGCATTCAGTGGTGTCGCGCAGCTTAGATGGATTTGAAATTTTATTTCACATATTTTTCACATATTTATCCATCTGAAACCCATCATTGGGAACCCCTGGTAAATCCTCTTGTGATGTCTCAACTAAAGAGGTGTAAAAGAAGTGAATTATAGCCAGTAGCTTATCAACTGAATATTTAGGATGTAAGAGAAGTGAATTGTAGCCAGAAGCTTGTCTATCAACTGAATAAATACGAGAACTGAGAATATTTCCCGGAATAAAATAGCTGGAAGTCTTTGTAAATTCTAGGGGTGTTGCTTTTCTTCCATAAGACACGGAAAATGGGAAGTGTCTTTCCTGTTATCTGACGAACATTTGCATGTATGTTGAGCACCAACCCGTGGTGGCGCTCGGCTTAAATAGTCATCACCTGTTGATGGGCCCCCCAAAAAATTATTTTTGCACGACGCCCCTGTTGTCTCCTACTGTTGAAAGACTGAGCATTTCCACCCCAGAGGCGAATGAATAGAAATTGTCAATGCCGTGTTCATTTGAGTGACACTCACTAGAACACTTCTGAACGTCATTATTGCCTTTGGGCATTGATTGTTTGAACAACATAGTCTATAAGTTTCAGTTAATAATCCCAAATGAGTCGCATACCCTCTTGGTATAGGGTTACTATTATTTACAATTAAGTTTGTTTTACAATTCGCGAAAGATTGTTTTTTTTGTAGCATCGTTGTACCTTCGAAGAATGCCAATAGTCTGGTCTCCATTTTTCAGCCAACTGCATGTTTGGACCAGGCCGATGGTGACGTCTTTGAGTAACATGTTCTTCAAATATTCGTCAGTTCCTCACAAAAGACGTTTTTTATTCCAAATTTGCTTTTTTGTTAACACTGTATTCATCGAACATATTCGAGTTTGGTTAAATTCTCTCGACCTCTGTAGAACCTGTTGCTGCACGAATGCGCTAATAGCATAATCAGAAAACATCAGTCTGGTCAGTTTCCCTCGCATATACTCACTGGTACAGGTAAACAGCCTCGCTACGAAGCAAACCAGATCAATATTGAAACTGCATTCATTCTTTTGGCAGCTTAAGCAGTTTATATCTATCTATCTATATCTATAGACAGTCAGACTGATATGACACCTATAATCCTTCATGGAATATACTCTACGGTATATATTTAGCGAGGACGAGGGTCACTGCTGAACATTCGTCAGAAGTGTCTTAACATCATTTAGGCCTGCTCTGTCTGCAATTTTCCAGGCCTACAACTTTGCTATGCTTGATGAAGTGAGAACGTGTGATAGATAGGAGAAATCCGGAAATTATGACGAAATACCTAGCGGGCAGATGCGAGCGCGTATGAAATCGCTAAATGATGGAATCGAATACCCACGCCCGCTCGCGTCTGCCGCGCCCGCGTTCTCGCCCGTTCCGTTTAAACAGTTCTATGTGGGTCTATATGTGGGTAACGTCACTTGGAGTAGACGACGCCGATTGAGCTGAGTTACAAGGGCAGGGTCACTAGTAGTTTAACAAGACTTTAATGATCTACTAGAAATTCTAGTTATGAGAAAATGAAGAATGATACTTAAGGAATAACCTGCAACTGGGAAACTTTTACTGGCGAATAAACAGTCGAGACTATGAACTTGGGTAAATAACGGACGAGGCGCAGCCGAGTTCGTTATTAAGCTAAATTCAGAGTCGAGACTGTTTATGAACCAGTAAAGTCGACCTGCTGTAGATTATTCATATTCTACAACCCACAAATCAGGAAATACCCGAACGATTAGAGATATCTAGATCTATATCTTTGTATCCGTGGACAGTAAATAAGCAGCTAGGGTAACTTATTGCGTTAGTTCGATCGATGTGAATTGCATTGCGCACCATTCACAAAAGATTGGCAGTGCGTGCTGTGCGTACTCCCACGGAGAGACACAAAACAAACCACGCGTGCCGAACTGGAGGGTTCTGCGCGTGTGAACATGGCGTTCACCAAAGCAACGAGCGCGCGTCGTTTCGCAAGCCCCGGACATGCTGTCCTGAAGCTCCTATACAAAATTGAAGTCAGTGTGGAACCCTGTTGCTATCCTGTGACAGCGCCCTCAAATATAGTAGTTTTATAGTGACATGTGATTCGGGCGACAATGGGTTTCGCATTCCGTCAGAAGATTGGAATATGTTTCCGTTTGACATCCTCCTTTAATTCGAGCTTAACATATTAAGCTCTAGTTCACTCCGTAATGTCTATTTACGCGCCTAGATTATGAATTCTGCCACCCGCATCGATTCGTATCCGAATTAATCATGTTTTTTTCTTTGCTTCCGTAGTAGATCTCTGAATGTTCCCGCGTTGTCTGAAACAGGGTAACACTCCCTGAAGATATTTGCAAAATCTTGCACAATGATATACCATCTTTACTATGGAGCAACGACGGTATCTTCGGGGGGTCCCTCTGGTCGAGACATTCGCGGATAGATAGTAAACAAACGACTTGTTTTACTATGTTACACACACTAGGGTGCCGCCTCACTTCGAATTTGTGTTCTCTTACGAATTTGGACAGGGCACACAATCGCGCTCTGATGTCCTCTCCAGTTAACTATGATACTCCATGTCGTTTCGCCCGTTTGGTATCCGTTGAGGCAGTGCATAGAGTATAATATCTGCTAGAGTTGCGGGCACTTGTTTTGACGCGCATGATGGCAATTGAGGCCTAAAGCTATGGTCAAATTTTGCATAGCCGCCATTACCGGTCCGGGCAAATGACATTTGCCCGGATCTGGTTGCGTCTGCGTGAAACGCGTTTGTTTTCAACGCGCTATATACTTGGTACAAAATCCCATGCTTGGGCCGACGCAGAACACACTTTCTGTAGGGACGCGCACAGCACCAATCTCCCCATGAAATCACATTTCCGGAGCCTAACGATAGGATCCGTGCGTCTGTTCCTACCAGAGCGCGTTCAGAGATGCCACTAGCAAGCCCCTTGCGCGTGTTTCTGGTGAATGCGGAATTCTGTAGCAAACCAACGCATTGATAATGATTTAATACGCGCGCGTAACACTGAGCAGTAAACTACGAAGCTATAATATATGTTTGTGTGGGGGTGGGTGTAGGCTCTTTCTTGACGCGCGCGTCCGACATCCGCACTCTAGTTTTTCTAAATTATGCCTCTATGGGCAGTGCGCCCTTTGACCGCGCGTATGCTGAAAGCCGGATCTGCGCGGGTAAACATAAACTCCCAAAAGCTCACGCAACCTAACATTTGCGTTTGAAAAGTACTGCGATTACTTAAGACGCAGAAAATCAAGCAAGTATTCGATGGTTATGTTACTTCTGACCTTTGCGTGTATTCCAAATGACCGACAACTTGAACAATTCTAATATAGGATACTGACTGTTGTTTGCAGAATAAAGGACAGTCGCGTGACTGGGGTTAGCCAATCAGCATGTAGGATTCCGTAAAACACGGATAGGGTTGTAGAATGTCTAATAAATGACGCCTGTTGGCAGCCCGACCAGGGTCACGTCATGCAATGTACGAGGGCGCAGTCCTGGATGTTTCGTTGATAGATTAACACGAGGAGATCCTGATCACGTGATATACTGATTCACTCCTAATCATTCAGCCAAGTAATTTTTCTTTGTGATGAAATTGCCCGCGATGCTTCCTGTGGATTTTGTGGTCTTAATTGTGCAAGTCCTGCAGTTGAATGTCACATTGTATTTGATGTATCTGGAATGTCTGTAACTCCCACTAAAGAAAAAATAACATTGCTTCTTAGTTAAAGGCACACTATTCGGTAATAAAATTCTGAAGTACACTCACAATCCTTGTCTGGTTTGTTTTGTGTATATCGATTATTCAAAAATTAATGTGGCTCTTTTGTTATTCAAAGAGTAGGAATGTACACTATTTTTCAATGATTGGTTTGAAAGTGAAGAAACTAAAATAACGGTAGTCCCTTTTCCCGATATAGTAAATGTATCTTTGTGGAGATTGTTCATTGACTAATAGGCGTGTTGATTGTGGGTTTATTTTAACTGTTTATTAACTATATAGCGTCTTTTTTGTACGTATTGGGTGTAAAAAAAAATTCTCAACTTAATATGCTTTTGGCACATTTTGCATTGTTTTTTCCGTCTATATTTGTGGGAAAATCCATTTATATTTTAGACGGAGTTGCGTCGTTGATTCATTTCCTTCATTCAGAATTTTATCTCCATTAAGCGTCACTGGTCCGGATGCTAGTGAGAAATTGGATCAAACTGCCTTAATTACCATTTGATTCCAGCACAGAAATATTTTATGGAGATCTGAAGTGCTACACAACAATTCATTGAGGCTGTTATACTCAATTAGGACACCTCCAGACCCCTCTTGCAATGTGCAACTGTTTCTGCTATACAGTCTATGGGTCGCACTGGTCCTGTCAGTAAGGACGAAAACGAGCCCAACTGAACTCAGCCTAAAACTATTTGAATGAAATTCTAAAAGGAGTCGTTCATAGAGTGGCACAAAAACATGTTTTCCATGTTACAATTTTCGTTGTAAACATCAGTGGATGATTAACCTACCATTATTTTGTCACCATGGATTCGCCGTTATGCCAGTGGGTGTACGCGAAGGTGTGCGCACAGTGGCCTATGTTATTTGTTACCCAGTGGATGGCTTACTAAACTTTTGTTTTGCGTCGGAAATACTCCACTTCTCGTATACTGGGTGTGTTTTGATATGGATCGTAAACTAGGTACAGAATATGTTGAACTGTTTTACCCCACTATGTCAATGGAGGAAAGAGTACATCGAACTGGCTGAACAGTTTTTAATTAAAAAATGCTTTGGAAGAAAGTAAGCCCTACTGACTTTGCACAGGACGTTCCGCTGTTTTGACCGGAGTCCTGGAAATTCAATTGTTAAGGCACTGTGTGTTTGCCCACTGCTTTGCAATGGAGCTAGAATAGGTTTCTCATCATCGTGTTGAGTGTAATTGATGTGGTGGGATAATGTCCTCATTTGGATGTATCATGATGAGGATGAAAGCATACTTACTTCAACTGATGGATGCTGTTGCGGGAAAGAGTTCTTGCCATAGTTTGGAATAATGTTCACTTTATAATCAATGACTGAATATTGTAGTTGAACTGTTGAAGGCAGTCCAAGAGTCGCCATAAGCCCTTATAGCACCATCCGTTGTTTTCAAGTTGTTTGTGCTATGTCAGCTAGAATAACTCCAACGTACCTTACCTCGAATGGGCCTGCTTGGGGCAGTTTGTTTATCTGTGTTTATACAATTTTCCTACTATGCACTGCACTACCTATCGCAAGTCTGGTGATAACCTTCCAGTGACCTTAAAAAAAATCGATGTCCTATATTGAAATGAGAATTCAGTAATGTCAATCGTGGGGCTCAAATGTAATGAAACAGCTTCTGGGGGCATTTGCGGTAATTTTTGCAAAAGGGATAAATGCGTATATTAACGTTGACGTTTGTATTTGGGGTCCAGTGGAGAATCATTACCTTTGTTGCCGCATTCAAATATATTATTCGGTGCCTATAGGGTATTCTCCTACAGATGTTTGTCTCCAACGAAGTCAACTAAAGACAAACGTATCAGTACTATTTGCTTAACTTCATATTTTGATCTAGGAAACCGCCCTCTAAGAAGAAGCTGATAAGGGTAGGCTCTTGGGCGTGCGTAGCGTTCACCGTTTACATCTTCTTTTCCTACCTGATTGATGTAGCCTAGGTTTAGTCAAAATTAGTGCAATAATCAGGAGTCAGCAGAATACTGTACTGTAAGTACCATCACGTACCACATAATAAAACCACGTTGTCGATGTTGTTTGGCCCCGGCCGATCAAATTTTATCGCTCAGAATTTGGTAAAAAGATCAAAATAGATGTCCTATCCCCCGGAACCACAAATGTGGGAAGCCCCACAAAAAGCCGTGTGGGAAGCCCAACATATAGCCGTTCCAATTGACGGCGCGCAAGCAATGGGGGGGGGGGGTTTGGGGGATAATTGTTTGAAAGAGAATCCGGCGCTCAAGGGAAACCACTCGGCGGGTGAATGAAGACAATCTTATCTCCATAACAAAGAGACGCCGTATACGGTACAGTGCATATTAGTAGTAGGTTGCGTCTCTTCTATCCGACTGCTCAGTGAATCAACCTTTCGAACGTTATCACGATCTTGCTGAAGGGTTTATTGCTTCCTCAAAAATGTTAATGTTGGTGTTCCTGAATAGCGATTTGATTTTTCCGAGCAGGGTAGTCACGGGTCTCCCACTGGCTTAGTAGTATGTCTCAATGCGTCTCTAGAGTGATCTTCGCTTGCTCCTCTTCTTGGATCCTCGCGACGTGACGCGAAAAATCTCAATCGTCTATGTTGTACTACGATGACCCAGATTAATTATAAATTTCGGATACCAGAATTTAAAGTCTCCAAAATCGCAGGTTGGTCAAAATGCGAATTATATGGGTGAGTAAATATATGACAGATAGTTGTATGTTACGTGGGAAGGACCTATCCGCTGCGTCTTCAACAAAACTACCTGTCCATTGCTGGGTTGGAAGAAAGTTGGCCAATATGAACATGGTGTTATCATGACTCGCTTTGTTGATGAGCATCTTGTTATATGAAGATGTGAAACAATAAGTGTGGCGATGTTCCACCCTGCTACTAACGACATAGGGAGTTAATGGCATGTTTTATAGTGACATTAATTATATAGTACAACTTTGACCATTTTAATGCATCCCTAATTTAATACCCACCGAAGTTTGGCCCCTCCCAACTCTCCGTGTAGCTACAGGCCTGCCCCTTCAGTGTCTTCCCACGATTGCCATTTTCGTCTGGAGGGCATTCAGTTGCTTAATACAGAGAATATTATGTCGCTGTATAGCTTGACAGTGGGAATTTATGCTGAAGGTTGTTTGGAGGTGAGGGATGCCTTACCTAAAAGGGAATACATCATCTCACCTATGATAGGGTTCCCTTTCGCAATACCACTTTTGAAATGTTAAGTTAGGAAAAAAAATTTAATCAGATTTCTGTAACTTTTTTTCATGTTTTCAAAACACCATAAATGTGGGTTTCCTGACATGGTAAGTAAATGTTACGCTGACTTACATTGTCAAGCCCAAAAAAAAAACTCATTGTGTTATAAAAAACAGAACTAAATCAGATTCGTTGTGGTTTTTCTACAGGTAGCTGTCAAGTAATTGAAGACAACCTACATTGTTTTACGGGTTGCGCCACACTGGAAAGTTTGTTCCGCCTTACGTGACTGTCCACACCAACGATTATAGCGTAGCATGACCGTACAGTAGGTCATCAACTTGGCCACTTGCCTGACATGCCACGCCTAAAATATCAGTGTGACCTAAATCCTACATCATGTTTTCCACAATGGCCCAGTGTCGACATAATGTAACAACATTACGGCCAGTAACAACATAATGCCAATACAAGCCTAGCCTCTTCAATCACTCACAGCTTCATATTCTACTACACAATTACAATATTATAGTCCTAAGTTAGGCTAGGTTAAACAAATTAAATTATGGTTGACCTAGTGTTGGACTGAAGCCTGGTATTTGAACTAAATGTGAGCTCCAAATAGCCGTAGTATTTAGAATTGAAACAAAAGTTTCCGTCAAAACCAAGTCACACCCTGCATCGTAATTAAATACCTGCATTGGCACAACAGTTTTGTGCGACTGTGAGAGACACTCCGGACAGCGACTGTGTTTATTATTATGTAGGCCTATGCCTAATTAATTTCACTGCAGGACTGGCCCTAGGCCTATGTACAGTACAGATCATGAATCATAATGAGTCGCGATCCTAGGGCCTAACCACGGTTAGGCCTTGTAAGAGTAGCCTTAACTTTACCCCACTAGTACTATGGTAGTACGTACTTGTCGGTAACGTTACTTGACCAGACTATAGCCTAATATGTACCGCTTCTAACTTTTAAACTTTGAAAGCCCTCGTCTGACGAGGTGAACTTCTCCATGCCTGCATCCGTATCAGTACTGCATGTGCGTGCCACGCGAACGACTGTGGCAACTGGCAAGTCTGGTTTGTTGCAATCGTTTGTACGTGCCTTCCGGAAAAACGACTCGGAGGCAAGTCGGATCTGTTGTTGTTTACATTGGTATGACCTCGGGTCATTGGTTTTTGGTGACTCATGAGCATTACGTAATTCGCAATAAATCCTTCTTTTCGCCCCAAAATAACGCTGCTTCCCTGATACTTCACAACGTTGCTGGTCCTTTGACGTTTGGAATTATTCCACGCGCTTGAAAGCGAAGAGGGCGGTCTGCAACCAGTGAATCGACGTCTCAAATCATTCCTTTCCAAAACACGTATGAAACCTATTGATGCGTTCCCTAAAGCATTCATATATAGATATATAATATTTATATCTTAATAATATATTCTATATTATAATATATATATATTATATAGATATATATATATATTATATATTATAATATATTCTATATATCTATATAATATATATATAATATATTCTTATATTATAATATTTATATATTTCATATAGGAAAAATCGCACCATACCAGCACAAAATAGCTCCGTTGTATTGGTATAATTTATTCAGCCGACAAAAAGAATACCCTGCGGAATATTTCTTCTATTCCTCTGTATTAAAAATTCGACGTTTCGGAAGGGTATCTCTTCTTCTTCAGAAATACAATGTTCCACTGTGCAATAATACTATATACACGTACAACTGCCCCCGATTGTACAGCCTCCGATAGTTTGCTTAACAACCCGATTCCTGTCCTTGCAGTTATCGCCCTAGTTCGCTTGGCTACCCTTTTCACGTTTATTCCCTTGGGCTGGCAAGTCCTTCAATTTGTGTAATACCGTATTGCTCCCTTTGTTCCGGTCGTGTTTTGTCACAGTTTAGCCGCGTTTCACGCAACGCGGGCGGGCGGGCGGGCGTTTTGGAAGACTCGTTACCATGCACGCTGGCGGGCGTGCGTTTTCCCGAGTCAGGCACCTCCTCACTTTTAGTGTGTATATGCGCTATATAATAGTCCGATGTAGCCTACTATTATATTATTATTATTATTATTATATTTATTATCAAACCCCGGACTCATAACTAGTGCTTTAACATAAACACCGGTGCTCATTTTCTGCAAGCCATTGTTCTAAATGCCAACGATTACGGCCCACTATTAAACTTCACAATTGACAGGTTTTGGCATACTTGTTAGTCTCGATTCCGTACTCGTACTCGAGTCCGTACTCGAGTACATTTTCTGATACTCGACTCGTACTACGTACTCATGGGCTTCTGTCCTCTACTCGACTCAGCTTTTGGAAAATGTGTACTCGTACTCATACTCGGACTCATGGGTTTCGTACTCGTACTCGGACTCATAGTTCTGTACTCATAGTCTACTCGTACTCGGGTCAAAAATCCAAAATCTAGCTGTGTAGCATTTCTGTATTAGGTACTAATATACGTAACGTCAAGTCAATGCTCGAATAATTTTGTGACTCGTACTACATAGTCTCCAATGTGGTTAATTCAGGGCGGCTGCTTTGCAGTGATGGCCCAGCAGTGCGAGCCACCTTGCCCGCCTTCAGGATTAGCTGACTGGCGTGACAGTTGATACCAAACTCCGGTCATATGGGGACGTGACATACATCGCAGACCCGGAGCAGAACATGGCAGCTTACAACTTGACTCGGCATCGTCGAGCACTAGTGGAAATAGAGGCTAGTTATTGCTGGTGCTCATCCACAATCACATGGGTGCAGGGTTTCTTTGTTTGAGCCCATTGATCATAACCCATCGTCTCGGATATTATTATTATATACGATACTGTGGCCGCAGAACTTGTTACTCGGGTGTGTTGTGTAACTCGTACTCGTGGTTGTGTACTCGTATCGCCACTCATGAGCTCTGTACTCGAACGCGTACTCCGCTTTTGGAAAACTGTACTCGTACTCATATTCGTACTCATGGGTTTTGTACTCGTACTCGTACTCAAGTCCGTACTCGTACTCGTGTACTCGTACTCTGGGTCATGTCCTCCACTACCTCTGGTTTGGAGTTCAATAAAGCAAATACTTGCATATCATGTTTAAAATGTAAATATGTGTTCAAAAGGGTGTCCTGACCGTTTACAATAGAGACAATCTGTATACAATCTCATCCCTATTTTTTAAACAGTTATGATGTTTTGTTCGGAACATTATTTGAACATAAACTCCTCTACTCTCCATTATCGGGCTACAAGCCATTAAAATTGCAGGGAAATCCACCGAAATCGATTACGAAATACCACGCGACACGCGGGCGGGCGTAAAAAATCGCTTACATGACCGAATTCGAGAAAACGCCGGCCCCGCCCGCGTGCATGGAAACCTTCATTGAAATAACGATGAGCGATTTTAGCGCCCGCCCGCCCGCCCCGTGCATGGAAACGCGGCTTTAGGGCAGAAAAGCTACGTAACCCATAAATTTTCACATTTAGTACAAGAGCCCCCAAAAATGCTGCCTAGCGGAGTGTTTGCTTTTCTTGAATTCTTGTCTATGGTCCTCTGTGTCCTCTGTCTTATTTCACCCCCAGTTTTCACCTACATACTTATTTATTTTTTTTTTTTTTTTGAGTCTATGCGTTTATTAATAACGACTGATTATATTGGTTGGCACGTGACTGATCCCAAATCTGATACGTTTTTGACCAGAAGAGTTACATTTTGCAAGTGGTTCGTTCACTGAGGGCGCTTACACGTACGCAGTTTACGTTTGTGGGTACAGTAGCACCCCACCTGGCATTAGAACCGCATTTGGTGAAGATTTTTGCCCTCACGATAGCTTCCGCAGATAGGGATTGGCGGAAAATTACCCTGGGAGGGGGAGTAAATTCATCTTCATAGTAATCCGACGTTGCAAAATGTGGACATGCCCTGTTAAACCTCCATGATAGCGGGAGCGTGGATGTCGAGTTATGCATCGTTGCGCTTTCCCATTGATTATTATTGAACCTTATGTTTGCGTTTTTCAAAGGGTCCTATAAGGATCTATGTAGGGAACATGCAATCCATCATCGTGGTCCACAAATCACCGCGTGCTAAAGGGCTGTTCACACTTGTGCGATAAGATACAATACGATACGATAACTTTAACGGACGTCCGAGTTAAAATGTTACTTAAAGTGTTCACACCTGTGCGATCCGATACGATACGAATACGATCGATACGCTAAATTATCGGACTTCGAGTTTAAATATTTTACTTTTATCCGTACGATAAATTATCGGATGCGATAGATTACGCAATGCAGTGATAACTGCGCATTCCGCAAAAGTATGGAACTCCAAACGGGCTATTATGGGAGTTTGCTTGAAGAGTGGGTTTTAGTGATAAAATCGGGGGTTTTGATGAATGTCATTGGGTAATGACGTCCGGGCATTCCGGGAAGTCCTCGGCCTCTTTGAGCCTCTCGGCTCTATTTGCCGCCAGGCATGGGACCTAGGAAACCATTACTTTAGTTCGATTCCATGATGTCCTCCCCATTAACAATAGTATCGTGACCATGAGTATGGGAGGGTCGTTTGTCGTCGGCATCCCCATTTCATGTGACAACAAAGTCGTGAATGTGGGTTGGTAGTGAGTTGCCGGGGGGGGTGTTGGTCCATTCGGGAGAGCAGGGTAGGAGGAGGGTAGAGGGGGATGTTGCCGCACAGCTGACGTCTTGACGGGAACTGCATCCTAACCTTTAAGTAAGAACAGGCGGAAAAGGAACGAAGAAGACACCGGAAAAATTTGTGGGGGGGGGGGATGGTAGAATTTCGTCTAACGCCAAGTTTACTACTGTATTGTATTGTACGTTAGTGAGGAAAATAGTAGTGTACACAGGGTGGAGCTTCGCATTATTTTTACTGCTTGTTCTGAGCAGATTAACCAAGCCCTTTTCATCTCAATTTACTGAATAGACTGAATTGACTGAATGCTTTTTTGGCACCTCACTTCGCCGTATATTCTTGAATACCGATGCAATTAGGCCTAGGTGTCAACGAATGGTAGTTGCGGGGATGGTGAGGTTCCAGCTGCCTGATTCGTATCGCCAATGCGCTTCCTTGGACATATGCGCTCTTCCGGTGGACGATCCGTCCACCGCGTTCTGTCTTCACGCGACCCCTTGGGTCAGGGCTGTCCGCCTGGGCGCCAAGTAGCTGATGTTTGGCGCAACTGCGCGGGTACCTCGGAGAGGGGGGAAGGGACAGGCTCAGCCTCGCCACTTGCTCAGAGTTGCGTGAGTGGAAGCGGCGGGGAATCAGCTAAGTGCCTTCAGGCTGCGCTCTCATATTTAAGTGTGCTTTGGGCAGAATGAATCGTGAGGAATTTATGTATGGGATGAGATCATTTTTGTCCAGAAACGTTTAATCAGGTGCGCCCGGGCTATTTTGCGCTGTGATGTCCTCCCTGTCTAGAGAAAATCATAACTGTTTGTTTGCTTCAAAATGGGATGGATACACTTTTTCCGCCCCTCCTACAAGTACTGCGAAAGACACCACTTCGAATCGCTGTCGATCCTGCAGGCTATTCCACCGCCTGAAGCGACAAAAGGGGAAAACTTTGCTTTTCTCACTGAAATCCCATCACGTTCTCCGTTATGTAGGGGCCGCAGACGTCCGATAACATTATCGTACGACATTTTTATCGCAAAAGTGTGAAGACTCCATTCGATAAATGTATCGTATCGAATCGTAATCGCACAAGTGTGAACGCGCTTAAGGCCAAAGCACACTGCGCCAACCAACAACCAAAGCGTACCTGCAACTGCAGCGTCATATATAATATATATATATAGATATATATATATATTATATATATATATATATAATATATATAATATATATATATATATATATATTATATCTCTCTATTATATATAGTATATATATATATTATAGAAGTGGCGTCTCTGCGTTGGCTGCCAGGGTTTAGTAAGGTCGTGAGGACGCGTGCATCCTGGCCGGCGATGTCGTCATCAGTTACAAATGACCAGGGCATGCCGTGATACAGACAATAATCCGAATCTTAACTATAATCATACTCTGAAGGCCTGGTTTTGGACGCCCGAATTATTAGCTTTTTCGGGACATGTTAGGTGATCCGATAGATGAACGTTACATTCAACATTTTTACCGCTTACATATTCTGTTGGCAACAGGGCTATACATTCTTAAACTCTATCCGCTGATGACGTCACTAAAACACTCGACGCTGATTTTCAAATGCTAGGTTCTTTGCAGAGTGATGTCACTGACCCTGTTTCTAGGGAATCCGCATGCAACTCGCTATAATGTCTCACTTTTTCACAATTGCTAAAGTTTATTGAAGAGGGTCAGATGGAAGAGTCTGCCTCTCCGGATGGCTGTGGCAAACTTTCAGATACGACTGATGATCTTTCAAGCGTTTTTTTTTTTTTTAATCTCATTCCGTGTTTGTTTTGTCACTTGGTCTGGAGGGGGAAGGGGGATTCAACCCCACCCCTCCCTTTCAGCGGCTGACCTTCGGATGGTTTTCTCTTTCCTCGTGATACATTGACGTCAGCTGCCTCACGAATTATTTGCTTCAAGAGCAATATCTTTCGATATCAATCGATGCAATCAACGTAACACGATATCGACTACGGGATATCGGGATATCGTCACTATGATATGTCAACAAATTATTCTCGATATACCGGGGACAAACCCGTCTTTTAGTATGGAAAACTCAGTCAAGAATAAATCGATAAGCCGACTGGTGGAGGATAGCTATTTACTCTACCATATCCAGTTATACCGCAGCGCGACGAAACAAATTCAAGGAACGCCACACTGGTAGGGATTTCCTGGCCCTTTCGGAGGGGGTGGTGGAGTATTGAGCGGGCGTTGCTCTTATTTTTCATTGTCCCGTAAATGTAATACATAATTTTAAAAAAATAGCAACAACGTTCGACTAATATGACTTTCGAACAGCAGAAATGAAATGACCTCAAATGATCCCGAAAGAGTTTTACAATTTTCGTGGGTTCAATGTGGCTTGATTATCCACGAGAGACCTGGCAACCTCAGAAAATTCGAGTATCTAGAGTTAGGTGGCTCGAAATGACTCTTTGTGCTGGAAACACTGTATACGTAGGTGTGACCAGGACACAGTCAGTGACGAGTCAAACACTACAGAAGAATAGTCCCATAATATTATCGGGGTGCATCTGCTGCTTTGTGGAGATGGTGAAACAGTATACTTTCGACTTGATTTGAGAGAGGTTAGCAAAGTGCAAACTCCGACAATTTCATGGAAAAATTGCGTTCACTTTTGGCTGTTTGAAAAATCATGGAGTAAAATAGGCCCTCGTTGAGTGTCAGAGTCGGGAAATCGCGTCAAAGATACAGGCTTCAAAAAATAGACCCCCTACTAGCTCAACATCTACACGGTATGGTACATCGAATTGCAATCGTTCGAATGGGTAGGTTTCTCTGATTAACAGTGGTGTATGGCGATTTAAAGGAAAATTCTGGAGGTGCCGGGATGAATGGAGAAGCACCCAATTTTTAGTGTGGTCAATGGGGAAGGAACTCATACGCGTGTGGTACTCAAGACGCGATCCGGTCGCGTGTTTAGGTGACGGTACGGTCCATTTTATGTCTTGCGGGAGGTATGTCTGACTTCCTTACAATACAGTGAACAATGAAGTGGGCACTGGATGGTGCGAGCATGGCTAGCTGGAAGAACCTGGATGGTTGTGATCGGTTTTCTGATTTCACAAGTAACTACAAGTGCTTCAGCAGCAGGAAAGGAAATTTCAGAGACAATTCTGGTAATGGGTTCTTCGATGGATTCGTCTTGCAGAGACGGATTCGTCTTGCAGAGGACCTGAACAGAAATGTAGTCAGAATTAGCATAGACGAACACAACTTTCAATTGGAAACATCTACCTCCTATGTTTCCGCTCCCGAAACTCGTATAGAGGTCAGAAAGTGATGTGGATTGCTTTTTTTTTATAATCACTCACCTCATTAGTTAATTATCAAGTTACGTCCCATTGTTTCTTGAAATGTTGAACTTTTTCGGGCAATGTGACCCTTGACATTCTTACCTTGGTACAATAGGTAGATAGGTCAATAGTTAGGTAGAGGTCGAGAAACCACTTCAAAACATTAAATGGCAAGTCAACCGGATCTTCTGTCTCAATCAGAACCCGTCAGAGTGGTGTGACTTTCATGACCTTCCGCTCTAAAACGTCAATAACTTGGGTTATGAGCATCATGAAAGGGTAGTATATATTTGCCTTTTTGGTTCATCTCGCAAGCGAATCCAGTCGTCGCAAAAATTCCACAAAGGTCAAAGAGGTCACATGAGGTCAAATGGGTCAACAGATGTTATTTTCGCATAGACGAACAAAACTTTCCATACGGCACAACTCCTAATATGTTCGTCATGGAATATCCCCACAGAGAGAAACACTTCTAACCTTTCGACCATTTCGGGATTATTCAGGTAAATATCAAGATATTCCGCACTACTACTAATCTGTCCTCATCATAAAAAAATTACTGCCCAGTTTGGACAAAACGGACACCGCGTTAGAGGGGTAGAGGCTGCCAATAGATCACTATTGCCACGAAAATTGGTTATCACGGTTCGATCAGTTGGCGGCAGTAGTAGTCCGTTCGGACGTCGTAAGTTGTTATTGGTTATTTAGTGTACTTGAGCAAGTGAATGGAAAATATTCCAATAGACCCAAATCACTTGATTATTTTGATGAATTGATTTGATAGTATTGGGAAAAGAGCTCTTGAAGTGATCTATAATTGTTTCTGAAATCTTGAGGGCACAACGACTTGTGGAAAAAAGTTGAAAAAAAGTGAATTTTTCAAGAATGTGAGCAACAACAAAATTGGAAATCACTGTGGTGGAAGACCCGCGGACATCCAAATTATATTGCCAAAATGATGACGTCTCATCCATCGTAGTGGAAAAGGGATGCGGGCGGTAGTGTATCGTACTGACAGATTACGATCCTCATTTTAATAGGTTAATGCAGTTAGGCTTCACAATGCAGATGGTTACCAGGTGTTTTATATCCCTACCCACCAGCACTTACATTTTTACGTTTTGCTAACTATTTACGCGAACTCATAGTTTTCGGTTAGCCTTTATATTTCAAAAACTGACTGTTTATAATGTTTATCTGCGTTTTAGTATTTGTCTTATCATTTTACTGAGAATTGGGATTCCTTGTAGGAGAAATATAATAAAGTATCTATTATCTATCTATCAATGTGCGCGCGCGGTGTGTGTGTGTGTGTGTGTGCGTGCGTGTGGCTGTGCACGTATGAGAGCTGGTGTTGAGTAGAGGTTCCCTATTGTTTCTGAGAGAGTCAAAAGGTCCTTTGGGACCATGCAGCGAGTAAAAAAAAGTGGATGGTTATCATGTTCCTCGCAATACTCAATAAGGCATTTACGGTGTATGTCAGTTATTGATGTTCGGAAATAACTCGAGTCATAAAAGCAGACAGTCAGTAGAATCGAAGCAAGCGGTGAGGTGGCAGGAAAGGTAGCGTGTCCACCTGCAATGCCGATGTCGCCTGGTTCAACCCGGTGTGCGTCACAGACACAAACTCCACCACGCTCCTTTCCCCGTGTATGGAAGTGGCTGCACGAGTGACGCTACATCTCGTCTGTCGGTGGGGACGTTAAATGGCGATCACGGGAGCAGCGAATTCTCACACCTTGCCTCGTATAAGGGCATCTTCGAAAAAAGAGTAGGCAGGGAAAATCGCCGGGTGTCCTTCCACACCCAAAACTGGAGCCTCTATAATTTCGACTAAGGAATTTCATAGTCAGCTGAAGCACTTAGGGTGGAAGCAATAACACGAGGCGTATAAGTTGAAAAGAATCGAAGCAATCTCGTAAACAGTCCACAGCATCATCTGACCACTCTTCGATGTTGATTACATTTGGCTTTACACGCTGGACGATGGGTCGATACTTAGGTAACAAGTGGATTAGGTTATGATCCCCTTCACCGAGATTAGACAGTGGCAGAGCCCTGTAGGCGTCTTTGACATTCGAGTAGCACAAATCAAGAATTGCGACTTTACGGGAGCAATTTCACATACAACGCGTGACCCCATAAATTCCTTTTGGGGCAAGGAATCAATATGACAATTTATAGGAGAGGATTGAAAATCCTAAAAAAAAAAAAAAAACAGTACGCCGAAACCTATAATCGTTCAAAATGTGGAAGACCACTGTGCCATTCCTAATCTATGTAGGCTAATGAATTAGTAACATGCAATGCAGGATGTTGTTCTCGATAACGTGTGCAGAGCGGGTCGAGAAAACAACCTGTGTTATATATCGGTATTGTGCTAAAACATTTAAGTCGGCATTCATAGGCTACTAAAACCACAATAGGTTCGTTGAACGAAGCAGACTCGGCTTGTGTGTGTAGGCCTACTGCATAGAATGAAGTCGCAGCTGGTATTCGTGTTCAGTGCTGCCGTCTTACTCGAGTTGGTAACTGCAGCTCATCAGTTTGAGCGACTGTCGAATGATGAGTTTAACATATTGGTCGATGATCTACTGGTTGTATCGCACACGAAGAGGTCTCCTTTATTCCCTGGTGGGAAACTCGGACTACTCATACGTTAGCAAGTATGGGAATTTCAGAGTGACGGATATCTTGCAAGAGAAGGTGCGATTGAGCACTATGTTAAATTCACCCGCGATTCAGGTGTTACCGCTTTAACTCTTAGTTCGTGCGAATTGGAGGTAAGTTGATTATTATCCTGGGTCGGGTTTCGCACTGCATAGGGAAAAGAAAAACATATATGAGCCTACTGATTTCAGAATCATTCAGTTACGCGAATGAAATGAAAATGCATGAGCCTCATATGGTTGCCCGAGTATATGCACCTCCCGTTGAATGTTATACCGTTGGGTATACTCTCGTAGCCTTATAACGGCTATTAATTTTCATTATAGTATGCAATCTCCAGAACGTTCTTTCCCGCCAGTAATGCAGTGACTCGTTGAACTGGGTGGGTGGGTGGGGGGGGGGGGGGTAGAGTGGGTGGGGGTAGAGTGGGTGGGGGAGGGCGGTAGAGTCGTAATTGTGCAAGGATTCCGACGAAATATGCTGGAATCGCTCGACCTAAGTATGCTACAGGTGCGATCCCTGTGGAAGAAAATTATGTGAAAACCCGGGCCTTCGCTCACTTGCTTTCGCTATAAGTGAAAATAAGTAGAATAATCAGTTCCCGATGTTCAAAACGTGAACGCTCGGGTCACCGCCGCTTCGCAAGTCCGGTTAGCTGTGAACGCACGTTCACGTACCAAGTCGCTTGTGACATATCATAGGTCGATAACAAAATATAACAACTTGTTTTACACAATGACTGGATGGCGCATTTGGGAGTCCCAATGCATTGTTGTTCGTATCGACTGATATTTCGCCCCCTGGAGCATGCGTTGCAAATATTCCTAATCTATATTGCTAGCTTGCTTGATATGGTTCCAGTACAGGGGACAACCAGACAACCATGCAGATACACCTTCGAATCTACCGTTAATCGTTCCCAATTCCCGATCAACGTTTGGCGAGCGCGCGCTCGCCACACTGCCCCCAAAATTAGGAATGAGCTTCCTCCGTCAGTGAAATTCGGCACACTCTCTACAAGGTTTCAGTTAACTGTTAAGAGCTCACCTCTTCAGCTGTGCTTTCGACACTACTAGCGTCCTGTAAACGCTTCAGGAATAATTTTTTGGATAGTGCGCTATACAAAGGTCTTGAGGCATTACACTTGATCTGCTATTCCACGGGTGGCTGATCATATGGTGAGGACTGAGAATATGTAACATGCATGAGGGTGTACACTTATTTGTATAGTTCCCATATTTGCCTCATCCCTCATTCCGATTATGAGGCTCCCACAATATCAGGATAAAAGTGAATAGGTAGGAACCTGTGCGCACGCCAAATACTACATGAAACCATGTAAATAATTTGTGTTCCCCAAGTGTTTCCTGGTATTGACAGCTAGTGGAGTTGAAAAGTTTCTACACAGCGTCTTGTATACCAGCACAAGTTTTCGAGCTATCAGACGGTTATAACGTTGTTGCCACAGACATATTGATTTATTGGTTTGACGTGTCACGTCCCGCTCGGTATTCGAGCAGAATCTACTTAGCGTTTTCTGCAATAGAGCGGTTCGAAATGTTTATAAGTCGAAAACTTGCTACTTAAGCCTTCAGCAGTGTTCGCACCAACAGTGTCGGATGGGCTCCAGTTATATTGAATGGATGCATGCTCGGCACACAACGGGGGGACGACAGCGAGTTGGATCTAATTTCCGGACATTGGCGGCTGTTTACACTGTTATCGGGTTTAGCCGCAATTCTAACCGTACGAAACAGCATGTGTGACATGTATATGGGAAAAAGGAGAGACAAACATTCAACGTTCATTCGTGATCGTAATCTGAAAGCACAAACGACCGTCTCGCTGCCTACCTACGGGACCCTTGCAAAAGTATAGGCCGCAAAGGAATACACGAGACTCCTAAGAACGAAGATATTGTGAGAGTGTGATCCCTCTTCCCAAAAATGCCTCAATTCAATGGGCAGTTCCGCCAACCCTCACCTGGATCGCGCCTAGGGCCATCAATCCGGCAATTAACGTCAGGATATTGTTGACCCCGGTGATGGTATATAGGCAGTATAGGCCCTACGTAAGTCAAAACAGGTGTACGTGCAATCAACTCCGATGTAGGCCAATGTTGATTCGCACATGGAATCGGTCCGGTTGGGAAGAACCCCCCCCCCCCCCCCCCCTCCCTCCCATGGAACCACGAATCTCGGTCCTCTCTGTGCAGGGGCGGCTGCGTGTAAACCTTATGTAACTACTAAGCGACGGTAGGACATAGGCCGGACGGGTTGTGCAACTTAGGCTGCATTACCCGAATCCTTTACTGCGAGTGTACGTGATGTCGGAAGAAAAACAGGCGCAGTGCAATTAGTAAAAGAGTAGGTTCCCCCGTGTACTGTAGCGTGACCAGCAGGGACTATGGGGTGGGACGGACAGGTGTAAACAAAATCTGTATGGGTTCACTAAGCCTACAGCCTGTGGGTAAAGTTCAGTTTCGGTCATCGTGTTTACGTTATGTGCCTACTGTCTACGACGTGCTAGAGAGAGACGAAAGATTCAATAGGCCTCCATTCTGCGACTATCACTTATAGGGGATTGGCTTGTATCTGCGCAAGGTTCATTCAATCCCAAAATCACCGCTGATTCGAAGTACAAATACCGCATACGTCACTGGAGTGTTGGTTTATTTCAGTACCACAGGAAGGCCACCCTCGCTCTATGGTTTTTGTGTAGCTGACGGCTACGGAAATTGTAACATTCCACGTTAGTGGAATCAGCGCATTTCCTATCGGAACGGTATTTACGAGTGGTTGCGTCTGAGTTCCAGGTGGGTGAAAGGCAGAATGTATACCAATAGATTTAATATGTAGATATTCTTGTTCTATAGCAGTGGTTACCAACCTTTTTCTCCCCTTCCAGTCTCCCCCCGTTGCCCTTCAGCTTGAAGCTATTCCCCTGAATGAAAACATTCTAATTGAAGGTTGATAGGTGGGGAGATGCGGGAAAGGGTTTAAACTTGTTATGTATTGTGATTGTAACACGAAGAATTCACAACTTGAAAAATCCTGCAAAAAATGATTACCTTTGTATACATTCCCCCCTCCCTGATATCTTGAAATTTTCCCCCTGGGGGAAATTTCCCCCTGATTGGGAACCACTGTTCTATAACAAGATTTGTTGAGCTGAAGAAAGAGCACGCAACACCGCCTCCGTTGTTTTTGTTCTTTGCCATTTTGAAAAGTGCACGATATTAAGTGAACAATTATGACACGAAGTTGGAACTTATTGTGGTCTACATTCACAATACGACAGTCTGGGAATCACAGAATTTCACAAATTTAACCTCCGGTGACCTGCAATTTTTTCGGGACCAACTAGAATCCACACCTACCAAGCTTCGTTGAAATTCAATTGAAATGGGCATTCTGATGATGGCAACAAGGATTTTCCCGAACCGCAAACGTGATAGTTTTTTTTTTTGTTTTTTGTTTTTTTTTTGTCAGCGAAGTGGTAGCACACTTGGAAAATGCATCTTGAGATAGGGAATGTCGCATTTCAGATGCAGTGGGTCTCAATATGGGTTCGATTATTCTGCTATGTGTTTCACGGAAACTGTGATGTATTATCAATAACTTTAATCTTGCACACCTTTCGAACAAAGAAACCACCGAGCATGTAGTGTCCTTTCGTTGCCACCATTAAGGTACTGCCCGCTACATGCCAATATCTTGTCATGATTAGCGGGCGGGGTGGTAAAATTCGGGCATCAGTAAGCCCTATTCCTGCCGGAAATTCAGCCTATTTTCCCAACTCATTTAAGAAGTCTCGTAGCACAATTGTAAATATATTATAGGCCTGAATGAAGAGAAAGTTTATGTTTGTTAACAAATATCGGTTGAAATTGTGCCCGAATTGTCTACATCAACAAAGCAAATAATTTGATTGATCCTGTTTGGTAACACTGTCATGCATTTGGCGATTCAGTTGTTCGAAGAGCCAGAGATAGGATCTTGCTGCATCTTATTTCTCAATCCAGGTGACGCTAGAGATCTTTGACCGGGAGAACGGTCTGACCTACATTAACGTAACCAGCGTCCCGGAGGACATCAACCGACTGTGGTTCCGTCTGACCTCGACCGGAAGTGACTAGCACGTCTACGGGGCGGAGAACAATTCTCTTATCTCGATTTGAACGGGAGGAACTTTCCACTATGGCTACAGGAACAGGTCTGGTATCATTGTAATTAATAAATTATTAATTATCAATCCGACAGAGGTTAGATCAAGCTCCGAGCATGCTGTACTGGAGCGCCTATGCAAGAGAGAAGTCAGCGCCGAGCCGTTTGCTTGCCCCTGACTGCGCCCTCATTTACAAGTAGTGTTATGGCGACATGTGAAATGAGCACGTATTTCGCATTTTAAAAGAATATGTCCCGTTCGGCAGCTCCCTCTAGTTCGAGCTTCTCAACAATTGTTTTCCATGCTCCGTGTTGTTGCATTTTAGGTCCTCGATGATGTTTTTGTCAGACGAATCGATTGAATTTCCGCATTGAATGAATATGTTGTTTCTGTATTTCCGTAATTATATATGTTATCAGATTAAGGTAACACTCCCTGAAAATGTTCCATAATCTTGCATTGCGAAATCAGTTATATACAATGAAGCAATAAAGGTATGCGGCGGGACATATCGCTGACAAAATTCACAAATAAAGAGTAAACGACCTGAATGTGTTCAACGATGCCACCCCCTATAACGGTCCACTTCACTTTGAGTTTGTGGCCTCTGACGCCATGACACCAGGGCACACAGTACGCAGTCTTATGCCCTTAATATAGTATCTTCAAAGGTTAAACAATAATGTTCTGAAGGGTTGCTGAGACCTCATCTGTCAAAGCCGTCATACATAATTGTTGACTTAACAACACCTGGTAGTTCACCTGCTGTAAATGACTTAGGCTGGGATTCAGAGATCGTATCGTATGTGAAAATCGCCAATTTACGTGAACTGACCGGGGGCTAGTGTTTGAATATATGTTCTATTTAGTTTGCAAAGATAGATAATGGTTCCACAGAAGCCAAAAATTCATTAATAAAGGCAACATAACGCTGAAGAGGCGAAATGAGCACATGTACCAACGCGTATGCGGATGCGTATCACCGCGAATGAATTCCATGGACTATCTTTTCCCTAAAAAGCCAAGTAACGACAATATGCATGGGCTGCTGCTTTTTTATGTCTTTTCGCATTCACTTATAGTGTTTTCTCTCAGAAACAAACGTTCGTTTTCGTAAATATGTGGATTTTCACATCAGTCCGTAATACCATACGCATCAATGGAATCCCGGCCTTAGTCTTGCAGGGTACTGGGACACGTCACAGCTAGGCAAAGGGCTAACGATAGCCCGCTGGAGATGCTCCTGAACTTGCTCCCATCCTTAACAAACTTTTCGAACTGTCTTACTTTTCTGGCATCTTTCCTTCTCATTGAAGCTAGCCCATGTAGTCTCTGTCCCAGGAAGGGTGACGAGTCCATCCCTTCATTACCGTCCAATAGCACTCCTTGTAAGCTGTATAAGGATGGAATAAGTCATCAACGAGCAACATTTGACCCTCTTGGAACATCATTTTCTGTTTTTCCGCACGGTTTTCGCAAAGCGAGATCAATTGGTGACCTCCTTGCTCCACTCATATCTGGTCAACTATTTCTGGACCTATATCTGGTGAGAATCGGGTAATAGCTCCAGATATTCCTAAAGCCTTGATCGTGGACTCATTGCCAAACTTCCTAAATTCGGTCTCCATCCTGATCCACTCTCTGATCTCTGAATCTCTGACTTTCTCTCTGATCGAACGATTGCTGTTCGTGTCGATGGATTTACATCCTCAGTTCAATCCCATCAGTGCAGGAGTGCCCCAAAGATCTGACATCTCTCCAACTTGTCTCTTCCTTCATCAATGACCGTCTCGATGTCGTCTCTTGTCCAGTCTTTTCTTTTGCTGATAACACTGGCCTGTCAATGCTTTCAATCACCCTTCTAATTGCCTCACCGAGCGCAGGCAAACTGCTGACCTCCTTAACCAAAGCCTCTCTATTTTAACCAGTGGGGTTGTGATAATCTGGTCAAGTTCAATTCCGGGAAGACTGAACAGCTCATCTCTCGAAAGCATGAAAAAACTGTTCTCAGCATTTCTTTTGAAGGTTCCGACCTGAGACTCCATCGTTCTTTTTGGCATGCGTATGACTCCTGATCTCAGCTGGAAATCTCCTATTGCAGATATTATCAAGCGAGCCTCTCAGAAACTTGGTTCCCTTTCCGCTCTCGAAACTGCTTTGAGCCTTTTTCATCTGACGCGGCTTATGAAGCACATATTCGCCCCAGCTGCAGTACTGTTCCCACGTTTTTAAGGAGCCCCTCCGACAGTCATTGAATTCCTTCATAAGATAATTCCTAAGCTAAGGATTCTGATAATCCTTGGAGATGACTGCGACTTTCTCTCTGCAATGTTTTGCGCACCGTAGATGTGTCGCAGCTCTCTCCCTTTTCTATCGCTACATTTCGGGCATTGCTCCTCAGAGGTGAGCTCTGTTATGTCTCACCCTTCCCGGGTACCTCGGTTGGCAAACAGCATGCACCGATATACTTTTTTGCATTACCGCCCGCTCTGTTTCTCAGTCTTCCTCATTCGTCGTCAGACCCTCTCGCATCTGGATGCTTTGCTACGCCTACTTTCCCTCTTCCTACAACCTTCAGTTCCTTCAAGTCTAGAATCACAAGCTGTCTCTCACTACTCTTTCGTAGCTCTTTCAACCCCAACTCCGGCGGGCCTCGTCGTCATAGGTTCTAACATTTGCCCGTCCTGCGCCCATGAAGAAACCCTGTAGCTATCTTCAGTAGTTTTCATTTTCGTCACCGGGTCGCATTCAAGGCAGAGTCATTTATGATCTGTTTCACCGGGTCCCCGTCAAAGTCTGGCAGGAGTAACGAAGAAACACAGGCATGACGGGGGCACCATAGCCTGTCTATGCCCTGCCAATTGGCGAAGGGGTCTCAACTAGGGGAGGCGTGCCAGTCTTGTTTAAGCCGTTCCATGGGTCAACTCTGACCATGACCCCACAATTGGACAACCTTTCTAGGAAGGGTCGCAATTATGATAATTGCGTTGAACATATTTACAATTACAATTTACAAGTTTGTTTACATTACAATATTTTGGTTCCAATTTGTTCAGGGTGTCGGTCGCAACAAGAGTTACGGGATCACGCTGATGGCAGACCAGGACGTCCCAGCCTCGGGGGGTGATTACTACTCCACTTACTGGGTGCAGCCGACCTTTGTCTCCTCCCGGAAGTACTTCGCCCACTTCACCAGCACCAGGAACGGACAACTCGACTTCCGGAATGAACTCTTTCATGAGATCGAGATTTGGGGAGGTCCAGGTCCGCGTTGTGTTGCGATTTTATTCAGTCGATAGTTTCTTAACCTGTCGCCCTGACCACCGATTCAAATTTCGATGATAAAATAATCCGTTGAACTGCTAACGCATTATCGGATGAAATATTCAATAGTAAACCTATTTGTCAGGTACGTAATTTACAGCAACCAGCAGGACGTCAGTGGGTCTGAGTCGAAATAGCAATTCCCTATTTTCATTGATTTGTCAATTATCCACAATTATCTTTTAACAAACATCGTCAGGGGTCAGTAATAGGTTTAAAGCATAGGCTGGTGAAATTAGGCAACCGTGTAGCTGAGGTATTTTGCCGAGTTTAGAGGCTCCTTTTTCGTTTGCGTTGGAACTTTGTGAAAAGTATAGCTGCTAATTGTTGTCTATATAAAGATTGTGATACTTGACTATGCATTGGTGGTTCGAAGGTCTGGGGACGTGGGGCAAGTCGCAAGGTCAATCTTGTCATTGTGAACAAATTTCGTGAAACGCTGAGTCTGCATTGCATGATCCAACAAAGTTGGAACCTGCTAAGTTTTCAAATGCGAAGTGCATGCAGATGTCACATTGTTCTGGGGAGAGATTACAATAATTTCTGGTTAGAGAGGAGATGTTGCTGATTTGGAAAAAACCTGTAACCAGCAAGATCAAGTTTTCGTCTCGTGTATTTGTTTACACAGTGAATGGATTCTCACCATTCTTCCTAACGTCGAATATCTCCTTGGGCATTGGATGAAATATGAAAAAACAAAAGGAAAACCCAACAACAAGAAAGCAAACAAACGGGAAGCCCGACAGGCTTTCATAGTGACTCTTGGAATTATGACAGACTACTTTGGACCAGACATCCTAACAATTGCGATTTGTATATATTCATATGAAGAACATTCACAATTTTCAGTAATGATGCCACCATCCTGCAACCCCCCCCCCCCTCCCGTGTTGAAAAAAGTACATGAAATGTCCTCCTTATTGGCCCAAGCTGCTACCCCCCCCCCCCCTCAAACGATAGAAAAGGAACATTCATCCAGACGTGGACAGGCATCCGCGTTATACAAGCCGAAATTGCTTCATATATCACTTTGAATTTATTTTCAAATAATGACTCTTATTCACCACTATAACTATAGGTTTCTGTACTTCGCGTGAGGAAATTTCTGACTCCGCTTAATCCTCATCAGACCGAACATTCTGAAAAAACCTTGGTTAACAAGATTCCCACTTTGACCTTAGGTATCTTCTGACCTAACCCTAAAACAATCGGGTAATGTAATCGTCATGGGGATGACACATGATGACTATGAACTACAAGCTATAACTGGCCAAAATACGAAATGAAGGGTTCCGGAACACCCTACCCCCCCCCCTCCCCGAAAACACAACTCGACACTTCTAATCGGGCCAACAGTTTTTTTAAACAGTCTAACTGTGTGTTTAATGGCGTGTTGACATGATTGGCCCGACTTCCCATCCCTATTTACCTCAGGTGATCTTTGATTTGAACCCAAGACCAAATGATCCATCGCTTCATGGGGAGACTACTCCCAATTATATAGGCCTGGTTCACTCAAAGCCGACCCGAGAAGGCATCGCATACGCACACATTGTTGTGACTATGAAGTCAATAAATACTTCCTCTTCCACAAGTAATACCTCTACGGATGATATTACACTGTGCATTTTTCACTGGGGTATTTTACCTAACTACGGTAACTTACGATTTAACTGGCACACAGTTTCGCCTATTTGCATATTTCGTCAATTTCAGACGCCAAGGTCTTCCCAGGAACGTTGGTAATCGGTACAGCTCCGACCTTCCCGGAAATTTCGACGAAACTGACCGACTTGCTCGGCCGTCAGCCGCTACTCCCCGAATGGCTCCACAATGGAGTCATACTCGGTATCCAGGGAGGAACGGAAATGATGCTTGGGTACCTCGAGCTAGCACAGGTAGGATGCCACGCCTTCACGTGTAGCCGTCTGGTGAATAAGTGGCTACCATGGCTTTTTCAACGCAAGTGGCGCCAATTTTTCCAAGACGTTTTGCTGGCTTTTGCTTTGCTGCGGTCAAATACGCGCTCTATATATTCCAGTCTTGACCCTTGTAGCCTTATATTCTATGTCTTGTATTCTATGGTTGGATAATCTTTGATCGGTATAAATCAACATGGAGGAAGCCAATTAACGTCAGCAACGTAATTTAGCATTACTGGGCGTTACCAGATGTTGACTATCTGTAAAGTTGAGCACAATTTACTACTAACAACAATAGTAAGACACAATAGCAACGCGAATAAATACATTTCAGGAGATTTGTTCCTTTATGCACACTCTATAAATTTTATGATGTTCGAAGTGTGAAGATACAAACTGAACAAACGGAACATTCGTTTTTTTTCAAGGGGCATTTCACATACATAGAAATTTTTAAGAACATTCAAAGGATAGGGGGTTGCTAGGTGTTTGATTAGCACCCCATCTACTTTAGCGCCCCATCTAACCGTACAGCCACATTGATGGTTTCATACACGTACCAACCCGTTATTGGATACGCATGGTTGCGAGATGTGGTTATTGACGGGGGGAGGGGGTGGAGGGTGAGGTGAGGGGTTAGCGTGATTTCACCCTATAAGCAGCACCTCTGTGTTTGCAGTGGTACGCCAGGGTCTTCGATGGTGTCAAATCATAAATAATATGCCGGAGGACGGTTGCCAGGTGCATATTATATTGGTCTTGCCTTCTTATTTTCTGCACAGGAAGAGGGGATCAAAGTCGCCGGGCTCTGGATCCAAGACTGGGTCGGAAGGATCAGACAACCTTCGGACGTCGCCTCTTCTGGAACTGGGAGTGGGATCCGAAGCAATATCCAGATCTAGATAAAGAGATCATCCGTCTGAAGAAAGAGGAGGGCATCCGCCTTTTTGCCTACATCAGTGCAAACCTCAATATAGAGGGGAGTTTGTTCGTCGAGGCAAAAAATAACGGCTACTTGGTGGGGAACATCTCCGGAGACTCTTACCTCGTGGATTATGGCGAGTTTGTCTGCGGAATTGTAGATCTTACGAATTCGGAGGGTCACGTGGTACAAAGGTAAGATCAGGACCAACCTAATCGACTTTGGATTCGACGGGTGGATGGCCGACTTCGGAGAATATCTTCCACCTGATGCTGTGTTCTTCAGCGGTGTCTCCGGCGAAGAGCTTCATAATCAGTGGCCAGTTCTTTGGGCTCGGGCGAACCGTGAAGCAGTCGAAGAGGCGGGGAGACTCGGGGACATCGTCTTCTGGATGCGCGCTGGTTTTTCCGGATCCCAACAATTCGCTGTCATGGCATGGGCTGGCGATCAACTGGTCGATTCAGCACCGCAGATGGCCTGGCTTCCGTGATCCCAGCGACCTGTCTCTCGGTATGTCTGGTTATGGTCTCAATCATTTTGATATCGGCGGTTACACCTCATTGTATGGAGTGACAAGAACAGAAGAACTTCTGATCCGTTACGCGGACCTAGCCGCATTTACTCCGATGATGCGAAGCCACGAGGGCAATCGACCGTCTGAGAACTGGCAATACTATTCGAGCGTCTACAGCATGAAGATGCTTGGAAGAGCTACAGAGATCTATATCCTACTGAAGAACTACACCCGAGGAGTCTAAGAAGTGACCAATCTAGGATACCCAGCTCAGCGTCCGTTATTCTACCACTACGAGGATGATTCTCTCTCATACGATGACTCGATGAAGTACCAGTACCTCCTGGGGAAGGACCTCCTTGTGGCGCCCGTCTACCTACCCTCTTCAGAGACCAGTGATCGATGGAGTGTCTACCTCCCTCCAGACGACTGGGTGAACCTGTGGGATGGTACTGCTCATAATGGTGGTGGGGACTTTGTCACCGTCGACGCGCCTGTTGGGGTAGCCTGCCTTCTACAGGAGAGATTCGACGTATTCACAGTTCTGTGGCGACGTCAATGGAACTGATGACATCACTCTCTGCTAAAAATGCATTGTGTACACCATGAGAGAGGGTCTGTTTGGCCAATACACTTCAGAAGTTGCTCAGTTCAACATTGCAATTTCATGAACAGTATTCTGCATTTGTCATTCGTTATTGACATTGGTTCATTATTCTGTTTTTTTTTTTTTTGGGTGGGGGGATGGGAGATTTTTCAAGATAATCTGACGATACACAGTGCAACACCAAGATCTATGCATGTATCATCTTCACGGTGAAATTGGCTTGAAATAAAGGCTATTCACCATTTACAAACACCAGTACTTTTGAGATCGTTGCACAGTTTGTGTTAGTCAGAAAAAAATGACCTACTATTGGGTAAAATAGTGCCAAGATCATATGCACGACATTTTTCCTGGATGCACGGCATTCTACCTCCATTACCCTGTTTAAAAATTATGCGGATATTGTCGATGCACTACAGGCCCTCTAAACATTGGAATGGTCGTGCTAAATCGATGAGAAAATTGAGACTTTCTTGAATTGGCAGCATTTATCATAAACCAGATTGGTACAATTTCAGTCAACTGTCAGATATCGTTATCTTTAGATAAATTTTATCTACATCCAGATTGTGACATAGAATATATTATTGATTTCAAACCTTTTGGCTCCGTTTGAGTGATATTTGATTTTGATAGTTAGATTCCGTGATTAATAAGTATGGTAGAATTAACGATAATACCGATTGAATGTAGGAACTGTTTGGAATTAGGTTCAAGAAGGGTATTACTATTCAAATTGTGAACCTTCCGGTTTGAACCCCTGGAGCCGAGAAAAGCAGTTTATAGCGCTCTACGAAAACACATTCGTTTTCCCGCCTTCTCACAAATAACGTGCGCACACTCGCAGCGGTCACTCCACATCACGCTTCACTGAACATGACCACTTCACATGACCGGTGATTCCTCCAAACTACTTGCAGTTTCGAGCGACGCATGAACGAGGAAGGACTTGAAAGCTCATCTGAAGGTGGTCACCTCATCTATACCTATTACTGAATGACTGATCGAAGTCGTGTCGACAACAATGCTGACGCTATTATGTAACGTGCGTCAGTCGAATATTTCTAAATGCGCTTCGATTGCACTACTGTTAGCGACATAACCGCACTTTGCGTGCATTTAAGTTAATGAACGAGGAGAAGTCTTCGTTCATAATACTGACGTTCTTATTACAACCAAAACGATTTGACAAAGCTAATATAGAAATCCAGTGGAAGAAAAGTCTCTTCTGCTTTTGAGACGTATAGAACTGATTCGTTCCACGCATCTTTTTCGGAGAGTTGATACTAGGTGGTTAGGCGTAAGTGCACTGTCCTACTCTGGTCCACAGCTATTAGCAGTTTTATTGGTATGATTTGGATAGTGAAACCCAAAATAAGGGCAAAAACATTATACAGCGTAGTACCGGACCCCTATGCTTGCGTTTTGTTTTCAGCTGTATCTTGAAAACACGAATAGACTTTCTCTGACAACACAATTCATTCTTATTTGTCCATGTCTCAGAAATCGATACTATTTATGATAAACATCTGGTATTGTGAGTTACCTAGAAATCCCCCAGAATAATTTTCTTCCTTGAGATTGCGAGATTTATAAGTGATTTTCTAACGTGTACATTCTATCGGTCGAATATCACACATAATGAATTATGTCATTTTGAATGATTGGCGTCACTCGCAAACATCAGAAGTTACTATCTCAAGAATGAAAAGTCTATTCTCTATATAACTTCTGACCAAATCTACGACATTCGATATTTCAGAAATACAGTTTCTGTCAAAGTCTACCCCTGCCTCAGAAACATTTTTGAAAGAGAGAGACTACACAAGGCCTAGGCAGTTCAGGCACTACAGTCAGTACAGTGTCTCATCTGTTTTGTCTGACCATATTAACGTCGACTACACCCTATATACAAACCCATACACGTACACGTTTATCGACATACTAGAAAGGTGCAACTACCGTACCCTCAAACCAAACGCATATCGGTTGTTTTGTGCAGGCGGATAGGCGTGGCTCGCAGTCAGAATAGAAGATCATGGTCGATGGGAGCTGAGGTACAAAGTGTGATATGGATGCAGTCGAGAGGAGGCCACTGGAGCCAATGTAGTCTAGAAGTCTGGTGAACCGGGCGTGAATCCTAAAAGTGGTGGAGTGGGATCACTGACGAGTATTCGGGATAGTTGGTTCGATGCGAGATTTAACTACACCAATCTCTCGCCGCCTGTTAATTCTCGCGGCATGTACGTCCATGCGACTGTGATGGGCACCTAGTGGAC
Organism: Sclerodactyla briareus; assembly: GCA_026419785.1. Classification (NCBI taxonomy): domain Eukaryota; kingdom Metazoa; phylum Echinodermata; class Holothuroidea; order Dendrochirotida; family Sclerodactylidae; genus Sclerodactyla; species Sclerodactyla briareus. The sequence continues at coordinate 149,727 of JAODTK010003921.1, forward strand.
AGCTGGGAAAGAGAACTACTGTCCAGGCAGCACATCTGGTTCCGTCGCCTGGTCGTCATCATCAGGTAGAGTAGGGTCGGACAGGGCCTTGGAACATGGTGCGGACCTGCAGTTTCCAAGTGGGACAAATCTTTCCATTGAGTTTCTTTTTCTAAACACTGAACTCACTAGTTTCGTGACGATAAACTATAACAAGATTCACGCATTACTGAGTCACAAGTGGCAGTAGCCTGACTCGTTTCTATGGTCTAGGTTTCCCTGACTCACTCCATCTTGAGTCTGATCCCATTAATAGTTTCCGAGATGGTCGATTAGGTATTCTTCTTCGGAATACAATCACAACTAATGAACAAATTGAAGTCATTCAGAGATAGAGAGCACGCCTTCACCTAACAGATTTTGTTGAGATATGTACACTGTTTGGAAGTGATTCTGCTGGAGGATATCATGGTAAAATTGGGAAAAGGAGGCCGCCTATCGTAATGCAACTTAGCTCTATTGAGGAAACACAGAGTGGCCCCATGTACAGCCCGCAGTTTCTTCGCCGGCTTAGCCACACAGATAACTGTAATAACACTTGTTGTGGCCTATCAAAGGATGTGTGTCAAGTTGAACAGTCGTGCAGACTAAACAGAAAAGTACCGGTATGTAACATCCACAAACTATCTGGGCTGCCAGCAAGAGAGAAGACTCGGGGGGAGGGGGGGGGGGCACAAGAGCAGGTAGAGCCAGGGCACGCAAAAATGTTCTCCCCTCAAAATAACAACAACATTGAATTTTGTTTGTATGAACACAAGATCTGTAAAAAACAAAACAACAGAGCTTATCGATTTTGCTATTGAATCACAACCTTATGTTACATTGACTAAAACATGGCTGAAACCAGGTGATACAACTGTCATTCGGAATAGCCCGCCACGTGGATATTCATTCATACATTCTCCACGCATTACTAAACGCGGAGGTGGGGTTGCAATTTTGCATAAATCTTCTGTGGATGTCAAACTCTGTCAAAGTGGACTCGTATCAGTTCTTTTGAGTCATTGTCTGTTTAGATACCGAGTGACAATTCCACCCAGTCACTCGTCGTGCTCTACCGCCCTCAATCTAAATCAACTGGTTGTTCATTCGATGTGTTTATAACGAACTATCCTTCCTTTTCGATTATTATTAACTCCTGAAACAGTCACTGGTTAAAATAACTGATTATTTGAATGTACATGTTGACAAAACCACCGATGTCAATACCCATTCTTTCCTTAACGTGCCAACTGTTAATGGTTTTCAACAACACGTGACCACGTCCACTCATGAACATAATCATATTTTGGACCTGTTCATCACACGCTCCTCTGCTTGACTACTTTTTTCTAATCTTGCTGTAATCGACGGCATATCAGACCACCAGACCATAACGTGCGCCTTTTCCTGCAGAACCACCTCCTCTAATGAAGTTGATAACTTCACGAAATTGGAATGGTATAAATATTTTCCAAAGTCATGCTATGACTGCTACGCGTCCTCTGTTACCATCGAGCCAAATATGTTGTTTTTAGAACAAGCGCAAGTGATAGCTGCGGGCGGCAAAATTCCTGTGGCAAATACACTGCATGTTCTTCACCAATCCACATTTATTGTTTGTTCACATTCAATTGACCTTTACTGACAAATGTCATAACCTTGGAATGGTTTGGAACATGTCTACCACATTGGCCTAATATTTGCTAACAGTGCCCAGCCAAAAGTACCCAACTAAATCATTCCTAGACCTGTATAGTACTACATATACCCAACAGAACCCAACATTTGAAAACAACTCTCTTTCTTGGTCACAGGCAACAATCTAGAGCGAGATGTGTTGATAGAAAAATCATTTCCCCTGGACAATAGGTTTTATTGTCAACTAGGCTGCAGACCTCGACCTTCTGACAGATAAGATAAACACTGCTCTGCAGAGGGATCGAGTAATGTAAACAAACCTCTCTCCGCCTGTCAAGAAGCTGTCATGGAGTTTGGAAATTGGGGTAATTAATTGGATTTAATTAAAGTCTAATCACACAATGCAAACATAAATGTAACTCAGCCTAGCCATTGGCATTCTTCATCCACCCACCAAGTTCAACTGCTGAGCGCATGTACGGTTCAGAAGTTGAACGTGACGAACAGAACGGACGGACGAACGAACGAACTAACGGACGGACGAACGAACGAACTACGACGGACGAACGAACGAACGAACGAACGGACGAACGAACGGACGGAGAGACATGATGACTCGTAGAGCTGTTCACCCGCAGCTCAGAATGTTCACCAATCAGTTTTGCGAAGGAAACAACGCAGTGAACATCAAATGTCTACCGAAAGGTTTGCACGAAGTCCATGTTGCAGTGCATCACATTGTGAACACCCAAATTAGAAAGGTATTTTTCGAACGCATCTGTAATTTTCTAAAGAGGAACATATTCAGTAAAAAGTTGCTATTGTATGCCACTGGAATGGTAAGATGTTGAATGTGTAGTTGAGTATGTGGTTTACGAAGAGTTATATAGGTAGATGGGTTTCTTTGGAGTAGTATTCTTCTGGCCAATGGATCATTCTAGCATGTTATATCAGCATTTGGCTCTATGCTAGCAGAGGACGCGTGCAGTCATATTATGACTAAGGAAAATATGACCTCGTTGAACGAACTTCGATCAAGGCCTTTGGCAGTGTGTGGTAGTGGCCAGAGGTGACAGCATGAGATTCGAGGATTCAAGGACGGCTTTCTGATAGTTGTAACAAAAAGCACACCTTTTCACCACCCCCGCCTTGAACCTATTAATGTATTCTGTTTGAAAGTGCGACCGTAGTCGGCCAATAAAGAGTTAGGCAAAAGATACTTTGTGAGCATTGTGGTTTTTTTCTCTCTCTTCTCTACTGATTTAGTGGTGTTGCTGTTAGCGTGTTCGCGTGCAGGTGGCCTCTGGCATCCTTACGTTATTCGTCTTATTGTCGGGAACATGAGGGAACATTAATACCGTATCTATTTAACATTGCCGCACCTATATGAACGCCCCCCTACGTTAATTCCGGTCTTATTGTAGGGAACATGAATAATACCGTAATATTCGAAACAAAAGCCGCACGTCTAAAAACGCCAATTCTCGTTTATTAGTTTATGTAGGGGAACGCGAATACCGTATCATCCTGACAAAAACCGCCGCACCTCTAATGATTGAATGCCCCTCCCGTTTATGCCGTCTCATTGTAGGGAACATGAATACCCCAATCATCCTAACAAAAAGCCGCCACCTATAATGAACGTCCATTCCACGTTATTTGTCTTATTGTAGAGAACATGAATACCGTATATTCTAATAAACGCCTTGGACCTATGAATGTATTCTGTTGAAGGGCGACCGTGGTCGGATTAATTAAAGCGTTAGTTAAACTCACTGATACATGTGAGCATTGTGGGTCTTTTGTTTTCTCTCTCTCTCTAATTGTTAGTTAGTTCGGTTCTGTTAGCTGTAGCATGCAGGTGGCCTCTGATTCTTTGATAGCATTGTCAACACTATTGATTTTTTTCTTTTACGTTAGTGAGCTGTGGGTATTTTCTATCTGATTTCGTGTTTTCATTGTAGCAATTTAGTTTTCTATTATACATTTGACCTAGTAAGGTGTATTCTTGTTTGAAAGTTCGACTGAGGTCGAAATAAAAAAAAGTTAGTTAGTTAAAATGATAAATGTGAGCATTGTTTTTTTTTTTTTTATCGTTCTGCTGTTAGCTTGTTCGGTTTTTTCGGTGGCCTCACTGGAGGGCAAGTGGTGTATGCGTGAGCTGCGAAATGTGGGTCGATTATTTCCGTTCCGTTAAGCTTCAAGGGGGTAAGATTTAAGGAGACTAAAAGGGAGGATGAATTTGTGTATACGTGCCAGGAAGTGTATCAGGTAGCGGATTTTTGGAGGCGGGGGACTGGAGGAAGTGTGGAAAAGGCGGAGTGGGAGTCGGGGGGGTAGGCAAACGGAGGTGGCTGTTGATCCCGGTCTTGCTATAGGAATTAGTTTAATGTGCGGGCGGTAGAGGAATGACCTGAAGGTGGGTGGTTAGTAGGATGGTGTTTGTGTACGGCGGGTGGGAGGGTGGGAGTGTAGGGGAAATAAGAGGCAGGAGGTCAAGCTGCAAGTGGGAAGGTGACAGTGAAGGTGGACGATGGGAGAAGGATAAGGTGAGGGAAGTTTTGCTGGTTGGGGCTCGATTTTACGGTATGTTGATCGGTAGTTTAGTCGTGTAGACAAGCCGAAGCGTACGCGTGTCCGCCTTCGGGTGCAAGGGTGGAGGACATAAGTGCGAGGGTTAAAGATTGTGGGGGACGAGAATTGGTGGTTGTTTGGAAATAGGGACAAATAACCTACGGGGGACTGCCAGGATGTCCTTAGATCCCGATTTAAAGAGTTGTTGTGCAAGCTTAAGCCTACTAGGTCTAAAGTCGCGATTTGTGGTATTCTCCCCAGGTTTGACGGTCGGTTGCTGATAGAAACATAGCGGGCCTAAACAGGTGGTTGGAGTTGGAGGGCGCTGGGCAGGGAATGCAATTTGTGGACGTGTCGGGTTTCTGGGGAAGGAGGGATCTTTTCGCTAAGGATAGTCTTCACCTTAATGGTACTGGGGCCTCGGTGTTAGGGAAGTTGGTTAATTTCTGCGTGGAAGGGTTGTTAAAAACTAGATTCGGGTGCGAGGGTATCAGGTTCCACTACAGACAGGGCTGTAAATAGTAGTCCTCGCAGTGTTACTAGGCCGGGCAAGCCAGATACTATTTGCGATAGCCAAATTAGCAAGCTACATTTTGATTAGCTAATGTTCAAAAGTATCAGGAATAAATCTGATGAGTTCCGAATTTTTGGTCCAGGAACGGAAGCCTGGCGTCGTAGTTCGGCATACAGGAGTCTGGTAAAAGTGAATTTTTTTCAGCCGAAGTTGACGTTCCAAGTTATGTTGCTCTTGGCAAGTGATCGGACAGATACTCTTCGTGGCATTGGGGTGGAGTTTTGTTGTATGTGCAGTCTGTGACTTGAATCGCATTGAGAGATCAGATATTGGTGTTAGTTATGTAAATTTTGTTTGGTGTGGGATTATGTCCCACGTTTAGTATTCCCGATCCTTATAGTCGTGTTTGTATATCGTTCTCCCAACAGCTCTGAGAGAAATAACTCGCTTCTTTTTGACATGCTTTCAAAGTTTCCGGTAAGCGTTCAATTATTATGGGTGATTCCATTTATCCGGATATTTCTTGGTCAGATGGTAATAGTGGTAGGCACGGTTCCTGGTTCTGCCTTTTTTGATGTCACCTAAGATTGTTTTCCTTTCGCAGCAATCTTCATTTTCTATACTAGGAAAGCATACTATCTTAAAAATTTAGTGCTGAGTAGTGATCCAGGTTCCGTGGATAATGTAGAGAGTTTTGGTAAGCTTTGTGCAAGTGATCACGATATTATCGCTTTCGATGTGTCTTATTCTGTCAATATCCCACAGAGCGTTGTGAGCTCGTTCCTGTTTCTCGAGGGCCGATCTGGATGGCATTTCTGGGTTTCTGAGTAATGTAGGTTGGTCTAATTTCTTAGGAAATTTGAATGTTGAGGACTCCTGGGAAGGGTTCATGGCGAAGTTAGCGAGTTAATGGAGGTTTACGTTCTTTGGAAAAAGCTTTGCACTAAGAACAAAAGGCCTTCTTGGATGAAAAGGGAGGTGTTTCCGGTCGTTAAACGTAAGAGACATCTTTGGCGATTTTTCGTTCTAACTGGTTTCTCTGTCTGATTCAGATCGTTTCAGAAGTTCAGCAGAGGCTAGTCAAACGTTTAGTTTCAGGTGCTAAGCTCGATTTCGAGAGGCATTGCCTCTAATATAAAGGATAATCCTCGTGCGTTTTTCCTTATGTAGGGGTAGCACAGTGAAGAGCAGCATTGGTCCACTTTAGTGTCCGATTCAGGTATATACCAGCGATATAGTCAAGAGATGGCTAGCGTTCTTATAACTATTTTTTGTCGGTATCCACTGAGGAAAACTTGGATAATTTCAATGACCTTTTGGTAGGGGTGCCTGCATAAAACTATTGTAATTAGTATGTTCAACCTGATGTGATAAAGAATGAACTGCAGAAGCTCAACAGTGGTAAGGCTCCTAGTCCCGATGGAGTTTACCCCCTTCTTGTTGGAATCTTTTGCCGACCAGTTGTCTGTTCCACTAGCAATCATTTTCAAAAAACCTCGCAAGAAGGTGTTGTTCCGGATGATTGGAGGAGAGCAAATGTTTCTTCTCCAATTTTCAAGAAAGGCAACCGGTCTCTTCTTGTAATTACAGGCCAAGTGAGTTTTACAGGTGGGGCATGTGGTTAGAATCCACATTCGTGACCATATGGTCGATTTTTTTCGATGAATATAGTCTAATTTTCGGGGTTCTCAGCATGGTCTCAGGAAAACTCGTCGTGTTTGACTAATCTTCTTAGAATTTCTGGAAGATGTTACTAGTGTAGTTGACCACGCAGTGCTGTTGACATATTTTCCTATACTTTCTAAAAGCTTTTGATAAGTTCCTCATGAGCGTCTCTTGCTTAAATTGAAAAGTTTTTGGTCATTGAGGGGAATGTCCTTTGGTGGATTCTTCAGTGGCTTCTCAATCAGGGAACACGAGGTTCCTCAATGGGGCGTTTGTACTCCGTGGCAGAAGGCCACCAGTGATGTTCCCCACGTATCGGTTCTTGGGTCCTTTACTTTTCTGGCGAATATTGACGATCTGGAATATTCGGTGCATTCCAGAGTTAACAAGTTTGCAAACGATACCACATTTGTATCGGGAGGTTGCTTTAAACGATGATGATTTGCAATCGTCCAACAGGATCTTGATATAATCTCCAAATGGGTCTTTCTATTGCTGTTTTTCAATGCCGATAAGGCAAAGTTATGCATGTTGGTTTCCACAAGTGTCGCACACGCTTCTTTCAAGTGTAAATGGGCAAATATTCAACAGGTGAATTCATAAAGGAAATCTCGGTGTTCATTTTCATTCTTCTTTGAAACTTCCTAAGCTGTGTGCTGACTCCGTGAGGAAAGGTACTGGATTCTTGCTTGATTAGACGTCACTTTCGTTTCTCGATAAGATATGTTGCCAGGGGTTGTTCATGCATCTTCTGGTGAGACCTCACCTGGAGTATCTGTCAAGTATGGAATCCATATTTTCTCGAGAACAGCAGGTAATTGTAAAACTTCAGCGGAGGGCCACTAGATTAATTTCAACTCTTAGAGATTTACCCTTACGTAGAGAGATTAGGCGTCTCGGTTTAAACTTCGATAGAACTGAGACGAATTCGGGTGATTTGATCATGTTTTTAAAAAATGTTCATAGGTTTCAGAGCCTTCCTTCCACTCTTCTTTTGAGTTTCAAAGTTACCACCAGGGGTCATTGTCTCACGCTTCGTGGCAAACGGCTGTGATTGGACATTCGGAAATATTGCTTCTCTCCAAGAGGTAAACTGAGTGGAATAGCCTTCTAAGATGTTTTTTTCTTCCAATTGTGGAATGTCATTCAAGAACATTCTTGCTTTATTTTTCAGATGTGGGGGGCGAATTCTTTGAATCATTGGTTGTTCTTCTCTTTGGGATTTGTACTTCGGGTCTCTCACATGAGGATTTTGACTTTCCTGACCCTTTTTTTCACTAAACAAAAACAACTAAACTTAAACTAAACTAAACTAAACTATAAACTAAACTAAAACTAAACTAAACTCAACTAAACCGCCGCACCTCTAATGGGAACGCCCCTCCCGTTATTTCGTCTTATTGTAAGGGAATATGAATATTGCATCTATCCTAACAACGTCGTCTTATTGTAGGGACCCTAATACCGTAGCTATTCTAATAAACAGCCCACACCTCTAATGAACACCCCTCCCTTTATTTTTTTTATTCGTCTATGGTAGAGAACGTACTACCGTATCTATCCTAACAAACGCCGCACCTCCCGCATGCTCGTGCTTTGTGTACCCCAGTCTGTGGATCGATGCGCGCTAATATAGTTATTCAGTAGATGCGGTAGTTCGGGCTTTACTTCCGCCAGTGATGTTTTCAACGTGTTTATACTGGATAATACGCACGGGTCAGCTGACTGCAATGAACCAATCTATTCAGAATATTCCATCTATGCATGGATTGTGACTATTTCCCTGCTCCTCTGGAACAATGCGATTAGCAGGGGTTTTGAAAAGTGGGGGGGGGGATCCCCGAATGCAAATTACCATCTAAGCGACGCCACCATCATGCGCGAGCGTACCAGGAAAATTTCCGATTTTTATACCCTCAGCTCGCGGAAACGGCACTTGCCAGGCTCAATAGCACCCATCTTCATGTGTGGATTTTAGTAAAGACAGAACAAAAAAGTTGTCATTGTGCAATACTGATGATTGATCGAATATCACACATGGTATTTTCTTTATTACCTTTTCTACTCTGGCTTTGTTTGCGTGGGATCCAGGGGTGTACCAAACGTTCTCTGTGCGCGAAGGGAAAAAGCCATGGGCGTAGGGACCACTCCCTTTTTGGGAGGCAAAAATTTGTACAAACAAAAAACCCGAATCTTACAAGTCGTCATTGGAAACTACCCAGGCGGCGGCAAACAGAATTGTTGGCATGTTATTTCGAAAAGTCTGCCAAAAAAAACAGCATTTTTTTTTTTCACTTTGCTTCTTCATCCCCAAATTTCCCACGAATTTTCGCCCGAATTTTTTCATCTCTCAAGAAAAATGGGGGGGGGGGGGGTCTTCCCCACGGCTTCTGAAATTAATCGAGTGACCAAAGGATTCGAAAAGCAATTACATCGCATATTTTACCTACAACGCCTGGGGCAAGGAAAACGTTCATTATTGCGCGCGGAACACTTGTAAAATTATGCCTTTGGGCTATTCGATTTCCATTCAGAACTCTCGTTAGAAACATGGGTACTCCCTTCGAACTCGGCCCCTAGTCGGGTCCCGATCTTTACCTGGGTCCGCACCTGGAATGCATGGACTTAAGACAATTTTCCAACGCGATTATTGTTTTGTAGACAAAAATTGAATCAGTTTTAAGGGATACAAAATCGGACATGTGCCTATTATTGTTATTACTGTCTCGGAAAAGTGGGTGGGGGGGAACAAACGAAATGATCCCCCCCACTTTTGAAATGGGGGACATGCCCCCCCTCCGCCACCTTGACGCCCATGCGTTTCATGTGAAGAGAGATAATTATCCTGTTCTTTCAATCCACATTCGTGAACCTTTTTTCGAACATGGTAACATTTTCGAACCATTGAGTAAGAAGTTTGGTAGCGCGCGATAAACTTGGTCACAAAAATTGGTCTGACAACTTCCTAATCAATGTCCCCCTAATCAATGCCCCCCCACTTTGAAAGTGGGGGGATTCCCCCCCCCGTCCCCCACCTTTGACAAGCCCATCTTTCTATTTGAAGAGAGATAATTATCTGTTCTTCTTTTCAATCCACATTCGTTGACCTTTTCGAACATGGTAACATTCGAACCATTGAGCCACATAATTTGGTAGCGCTCGATAACTGCCAACAATCTGTCTGATCAATCGACGTTATTCCCAATGGTTTTCCACAGTTCAGAAAACCCGCCTCATGGTGATTTGCAGAGGCGTATGCAGATTTGTCAACCCGGGGCGCGCGGTCACTATCTAAGGCTAGCCATGAATTTTAGGGGTTTAACACCTCCCAGATCGCAGGAATGGCCCCTCGGGGCCTGAGAGGGACTGTTTATACTCACACTATCGGGTTGAAACGGAGTGGCCTCTCGTGGTGGAATTACAACCTGAAAACAAAATGCCCCTTTGCAGCCTTACGGGATTATTGAATCTAAATAAATGTGAGGAGTGTTTCTCCTTCGCACACATACATATTCACCACATATATAACCAACGCCATGCGAGTGACAGCATCGATTCCTCCCTCTTCCCGTCAGCCCATACAGTTTTATTAATGCCGACCTAAACAACTCCTCATTCATGGTCCACTGCTTGATTACTTTCCTTACTGTGTGATCTTCAAGAACCAAATCGTTCAATGTTTCAAATTGATGTGTACGTTATTGACATAAGATATGTGCAGTCGCCTCTTCATAACTACAAATTCATATCAGGCTGAGACATTGACGCACCTTCATACGAAGACCTTTATCTTCAGTCCTCTTCATCGGACAGGAATGAGGCAAACTTCATCGGGCTTTGGCGGCTGCAGCGGAGCTGGGCACGTCTGCGCTACAAATGCATCAAAGAAAACACGAACCATCGCCGGAACATCATGCATGATTCAAAGCCAGGACCAAGTGGCCCTTTGCCCAATGACCCCCCCCCCCCCCCCCTCCCCTCCTCGCGACAGCAGTATATAAGAGGGCTATGATACTGTGGCATCTCTATCCTCTCCCTGGAACGTTGTTTTTTTCATAGGGATTTTGGATGCACGATCAGGGGCTTCGATCGTTTCGAAAAGTGGTGGGGCGATGTGCACTAACTGCAATTTTACACTTCTACTCGAAAGCGCCACCATTGGTTGGCGCAGTAGCCATCCAGGATTTTTGGCTTTTATACCACCTGAACGCCGAACTGGCACTTCCGGGCCCTTGCCACAATCGTGAATGTGCAATTTTTGTAAGATCAGAATGTTGAAGAGTTGTCACTGTGGGCAGGATATAGGCAGATAACTAAGCCCCATGACACATCATCTACTGCCTCTATTTTTATGAAGAATATTTCAGCAAGTTCTTTCAAACTCAAATACCATAACCCTACTGCAAGTTAACAATATACGTAAACGTTGGAGTTGGATTGAACCCAACCCCTTCCATTTTAGCCATTAGTAATCTGATCAGCGAATGACAATATGTGACTAATGTACAACACCCGTTGTGAAATGATTTTGATGATTTTACCGGGTTATCTTACGGAGCCCACTCATGCTTGGCACGAATCGTTGAGAAGTTTCGAGAGAATGGTCAACTCAAATTGCAGAGATAGTACTTTTCGGTACTTGACTCCGTTGCGTAGCTAGGATTTTGTCAGTGAGAGTCGCTGGAGTGGGGTGGGGGGGGGGCTAGAGTATCCTAGGGTCTTCGACTTACTACTCAAGGCGGCGAGACAGCATAGGTTGGTGAGTATCGGACTCCAAAACTCCCGGATATAAGGCCTCCTAGACGTTAAGAAAAGGCTCTTCCCGAGTGTTTCACAGACTCAATTTTTGCCGAGGCGCTAACATTGAAAAGGGTGATTTTTCCTATCATCGAATAAAATGACCCAAATCTCAAAAGTTGGCTAAATTTCCATTGAGTTCACAAGAAAACACCATTTTTTGTGGTCACTCAGTAGATAATTGGGTAAAACATTTCACTCTTGCTTCACAACCCTGCTCTTATTTCTCCCCTTCTTCTCCGAGTTGCGCTATTCGAGTTCTCGATCTCAACTTGATTATGCACTGCCTCGGAGCCTGTTGGAACAATGGATTTTTCCTTACTTGGTTTAAATGCCCCTGACTGTACTGTCTGACGATTTGGCAGGGGTTGATATTTTTATACCGTGGCCATCTAAGCGGAGCACCATCGTCGCCTGATGCGGATCGTATCAACGATTTTATTACGGAACGGGGCATATATTATAACGCGCCGATAATTTTCGAGTTGGGTAAACGGGTGTACACGTTTGTACGATTTTACCTGATTCTCGGAAGGCGCGGGCTGCGGCTTTCATAAGATCAGATTATGTAACATCTGTTCGACCAAGGATTTTCAACATTAATTAATATGTTCGAATTGAAATTCACCATGGCTTTAAGCGGGTATGATGCATGGCGGATCCACTGAAATCATCCTCACTCCATGACTTTTTCTGAAACCCTGTATTGGTGGGGGAGGGGGGAAGGGTTGGGCTTCCTAGATGCCGGAAGCTTTGAGATGACACTGATTGGACAGCGAGGGGGGGGGGGGGGTAGTGCTAAAATCGTGGGAGGACATTCTTCGACACGAACATTTGCGTATTTGACTCACAAAAGCCTACGATTTCTCTTGTATTTTCCCACCCCTTCCCTCTCTCTCACTTCCACTCCCCTTTCTCTTTTTCTCTCCTCTTTCCCTTTCCTCTCATTCTTCCTCTCTCCTTCCTCTGTTTCTTTTTTTCCTCCTCCCCGTTTTCTTCCTTTCCTTCCCCTTTTCCTTTTTTTTACCTCCTTCTCTCACCTGGCGCGCGCCCCCAAAGCCCCCCCCCCCCGGATCGCGCCGATTTGTAATGACATAGAAACGGTTTTCACGTAGACTATTCGCCGACCTAAAACAGTTCTTAGACTACAGAATCGACTCGCGAAACTTGCACTACTCTTAGCCCACGAAACCGGTCACTCCCGCTCACACCGCCGCTCAATACCCACCTACTGGCACTCCCACACTACCGTACTTGTCGGATCCAAGTTTTTCAACAGAAGTATTTTACCGTCAACCCTCTCTATAAGTTGGGCGTGACCAGGGCTGTGTCAGGAATAATGGCAACACAGCGACTGTAGCCACTGCGTGGCGGTATCCGAAGGCGGGCATTCCCTATACTCGATGTATGCCCATTATACAGAGTAAACATTCTGAGCGTTCTATAGCGATTTATATGACATGGTTCATCAAGAACAATTTGTCAACCAAAATTAGTTTATTCTGACTTAATAGCTTTATAGTAGGAAATTAATGATCGCTTTTTGGACTTTCAACTCTGTAATGTGAACGTGTGCCCTGATTATTGCCCTTCGGCTCCTCCTCCGAAAACCATGAAGCATAATGCATAGCGTACGTCTATGACCTATGGAACCTGAAGAACCTCGACAATGACAACATCGGAGATTCCGTCAATTCGACTAGCGCACAAGTACAAGCGGGAAGTTGTAAGGGTCCATGCACTCATTATACACGGCCCCTGCACACCCGTCAGACGATAAGTTGTTCCACGGAGGCTAGGATCCTTGTTGCGTATGCGGCTCCGGTACGTGTGTTCTCCTCTGGAACAAACGTTCGTTTTGTAAACATGTGATTTCCACTTCCTCCCGGATACGCCGGGCGTAATACACAATTGGTCTAAGGGGTGTGAACTTTTGGGACCGACAAGATGTTCTGTGTGAGACCGACTTTTCTATTTTTTTCGGAGACCGTGGTGACTTCACGAAAGGGGAAGGGGAGGGGGGGGTGGGTAGTTGGCCAATTTTTCCGTTGGTGGCTTCCCTACAACGTTCCATTTGTTACAGTTTATATGGCATTCTTCGTTCACGAACATCCATTTTCGGGGGTCTATCAAGGTTCCTTAAAAATCGGCTTTATCTCAGGGGGTGTCACACCCTCCACCCCCCAATATTTACGACGACAACGCCCCTGCGGATACGCATACGCAATAAAGAAATCCTCGGCCCTAACCCTCCGTCTGTGAAAGCCGCAAATGCCATTATATATATTTCTTCCAATATTCCCTGTAGAGATGCCGTATTCCCAAGCGCCTCTTGCTTATCGAACAAATCAGATGACTGAATCTGGTATAGTTTTGAATTATTATTGATATAGGTGTGTAATGCGTTGAAAAAGATACTGGATGTGACACATACTGTATCTTTACAGTAAAATGTCCTGAAACTACACCTTATTAGTTGAGCCATATTGTACCGTGCTGATTTCGCGTATTGGGTACCAAGTATGGAAAGAACGTGCCGGGGATGGTTGACTGTTCGTAAAACAGTTGTAAACCTGCCCCGCAAGTGTGACAACCATCCCACATGTCACATGGATTTTCTCGTACGTGACAACCAGCCCCATACCAAGTGACAACCTGCCGCAGGCACAGGGCAAGTTGCCACAACATGGGTCATTTACAGGTAAATTCCGATCTTGCATACCATTAGTGAATTTGTAGTTATAAAAAAAATTGTGACTTTCATCGCCAGTCTTCCCCTAAAGCCATTCAAAAGTGCAATAATTATATTTCTCTTCACCCAGAACGTTACTTTGGCATCAGATTAATGAAAACTGACCCAGAAGGCGGGTTGAGTATTAACCACGTTAATATATCTCCATTCCATCTATCATGATTTCGTAGCTGAAGCTCCATGCGTATTCAGAGGATTTTCGAGATTTCTATCCTCTTCCATTTTTTTTTATCTGGAAAGCGGGTATGACTACTGTGGAAAATGCAAGAACATCTTTGAAAAAATGGCCTGAGGTGACGCGAAGATCTAAACTACCATTGAAAATATAATGGTCATTATTACGAGAGCCAAGTCCAGCGACAGGGAGACAGCCGTATCAGGGGTAGTAGCTGGTACTGTAGTGGGGACTGGACCATCAGGAATAGGAGGGGTATCTGAAATATGAGGAAATAAGAAGAAAATATTCAAGGTGAGAGTAATATGCTCTGCTAGCACTGTCTATCTTGATCGACATTGGCTAGCATCGTGATTATTCAGAATCGCCATTACATTCAATTCCAAAACAGGTTGACTGACAAAATACTGTCCGTGCGTATAGTCCTAACTACCACATGAGAATCAGACTCATCATGGCCATCAAAATATATATCTCATTCTTCGTATATTCCTCATGACTTTACCTAATTAAGTTACTGTTACTGAATGGACGATTCATCGAATATGGAGGAAGGGGAAGGGGGACATGTCGGTCCTTGGATCCCACCCCCCCTCTGACTATGACTATATTCAATGTCTTCAGGTCTAAGATCATATTCCTTCCTGATTGCAGATATCTCAGGGACAATCATTCATTTCCTCAATATATAACATCTTCACCTTGATATAAACATGATTTCATTTCTCCTAATATTATCACTACTCCATATCTCCGTCATATCTATCAGCTGGTTGTCCAACAATATCTAAGTTCCGGTCATTATCGTCATCATCGTCGTCATAAAATTATCGGAACATCATAGCAACAGCGAGTTTCCCGCTATCAATACTGCTTTACTACCATTGAAACTCTGCTTCAAACTGCCTAGATTACTCAATTATCAATATACCGTTGTTCCCACTACTATTACGATCGCGTTTGGTGACACCGTACCACTATCTTCATTGTTATCAACATTATTACCATCGTTACCTTGTCACTATCACCATTAATTGGCGTTTATCTCATCACACTAAAAGATGTTGCCTTGGTGAGGTATACCGAATCCTTTTGTCTTTTGTTTTGGCCTTTGGTTTGTAAGCATTACTTTGCCATTTACAGAACCGACATACCCCTGCTAAACATTGATGCCATCATAAACATTTCTGACACATGTGGCGCCTCCGTCCAGATGGTTCACTGCTACTACTCCATTCTTTTGTTCTGCATTATACTGCACACAGGCCAGATCGAACTTCCACCGGTCACGGAATAAGGCGATGCCTCTGTGGCGTGCATGACCGTAAATTTGAAGAAGAGGGTGAATGACCGCAGACGGCAAAATGCTCAATGCTCACCCTCATTTTAGGAGATCAGAGTAAAGCGCCTCGCTCAAGGATACAATGCGGACTCGACCCCATCACTTTGATAATCTTCGGATCCCAAGCCCGAAGTCTTGGCCACCATTCTATTAGGCTAGGAGATGAAGGTATCATACTACGTGCAGAACATTCGGGAAGAATTGAGCATTTGAGAAGAAGCTCGCCTGTAGGAAAACTGGTGGGACCCCAAAGGGGAGCGTCGACAGTAACAAAGTCCCCACCGCCATTATGGGCAGTTACCATCCCACAGGTACACCCAGTCGTCTGGAGGGAGGTAGACATCCATCGATCATTGGTCTCTGAAGAGGGTAGGTAGACGGGCGCCACGAGGAGGTCCTTCCCCAGGAGGTACTGGTACTTCATCGAGTCATCGTAAGAGAGAGGATCATTCTCGTAGTGGTAGAATAACGGACGCTGAGCTGGGTATCCTGATTGGTCATTCCTCTAGAACGCCTCTGGTTTAGTTCTTCAGTAGGATATAGATCTCTGTAGCTCTACCAAGCATCTCATGCTGTAGACGCTCGAATAGTATTGCCAGTTCTCAGACGGTCGATTGCCCTCGTGGCTTCGCATCATCGGAGTGAAAGCCGCGAAATCCGCGTACCTTAGCAAAAGTTCCTCCGTTCGAATTACTCCATACAATGAGGTGTAACCACCTATATCAAAATGATTCAGTCCAGAACCAGACATACCGAGAGACAGCGTCGCTGGTATTACGGAGGCCAAGCCATCGGCAGTGCTAAAATCTACAAGTTGGTCCCCAGCCCATGTGATCACGCTTGCGTTTTGGGATCCGGAGAAACCAGCCCTCATCCAGAAGACGATATCTCCAAGTCTGCCCGCTTCTTCGACAGCCTCACGAGTCGCTCAGCCCAAAGTACTGGCCACTGATTATGGAGCTCTTCGCCGGAGGACACCGTTGAAGAATACGGCGTCTGGTGGAAGGTACTCTCCGAAGTCGGCCATCCATCCATCGAATCCAAAGTCTATCAAGTTTGTCTTGATTTTTCCCTTGTACCAATTATAGGCAGCAGGTTTGGTTAGGTCAACGATGCCACAGAAGAACTCTCCGTAGTCGACCAGATAGGTGTCTCCATCACACGATTCTTTATCAGGTAGTCGTTGGTTTCAGCTTCGACGAACATGTCTCCCTCACGATTAAGATTAGGATTCATGTAAGCGAAAAGACGGACGTTCTCCTCCTCTTTAAGTCGAATTATTCTGTGTCTAGATTAGGGTACTGCTCGGGATCCCACTTCCAATTCCAGAAGAGACGACGTCCGAAGGTGGTGGTGATCCGTCCCGCCCAATCCTGGATCCAGAGTCCAGTGACAGGAATCCCTTCGTTCTGTAATGAAGACGAAGCTCACATTGTTACGCTCACTGACAAATCGTGTCGTGAAGCTATGATGTAATTGCTTCGGGGATGAACAAAAGGCTTCTTCAATAATAAAAGATATAATAAAATGCTGTATTGTTTAACCAAAGAGCCAGTGTTCACTGCTTGATCCATCGCAACTCCATCTAGAGTTTGTAGTTCGTTACGGAGCTGTCATGTGTTTCATGATTATTGTCATTGTGTGCTCGATCTGCCATAGTAATAAAGGAGTATTCAGTGCTAAGATAATTTTAAGCGAGATGAAGGAAGTGAGAAGGGTAGGTGATTCGCCAAATGAAGGTTAGTCGACCATTGAGCTGAAAAAACAACAACTATGACAGATTCTGTGAGAATGTTGTCCTTATGGAGGAACACCATGTAACGTTTTAACGTGTTCACACTTCTTTTATATTAATGTGGGTGATTCAATCAGTGCGAATTGATTCAATGTTAGAATAGCGCTTATGTATGCTATCATTCAAACCTGAACATTACCCCAAGACTACCTTAAGATTTTCACCTCCAACGACTCGGATGACCTATTCATGCACCACTATGGGCGATATCAGAATTGCAAGCATTAATAATTTTATTTCTAACAATTGTCAGAAACGGTTGCATAATTACGACGACGTGTTTACGACGAGTTCAATCCACGTTACAGTTTTTCCCGGTAGCAGAAACAGATGAACTGAACGGAAGATCATTCACGTGATATGCGAAGAACCAACACATATCGTCCCTATGCGTGCAGAGCAGGTGAAAATAGTCGGGCAAATGAACAACGACAGTTTGAACTAGGAACATGTGCAGGCTGGTAAAAACCGTCGAGTGTATATCCCCGGCGGTATTGGCCTTCGTAAGACCTGTTTAGAGGACGCCACATTAAAAAACTGATGTCCATCCGACCTACGGTGACTTTGAATTGACCCCACCTGTGGGAAAATGGATGAAATGATGGAGAAATGTGACATCCCGTACCTCCAAATGACTTCATGTTGATTAGGCCGAACCAAGTCAATTACACCAAGTTTCTTCCGGACAGACGAGGTTATGGGGAACCCGTGTAAAAATGGACTCTGGTGAACTTGAAATCACTGCCAGGTTTTCGAGACCAACTTCTGTCCCCACTCACGATTCCTTGTAAATCGGAGTTACTTTGTATTTTCGTGTAAAACCTGTGTCCACCTTCGGAAATTATCCGAGATACCATTATGGCGTACTGTGTACCAAGTTTTAGATCGAACGGATAAAGCGTTGAAGAGTTATTTCGCTAAACGCCCTCGAGTTTTCGGGGGCGGCGGAGAGGCGGATACACCACAGAACCAAAATCCTCGAACACTTAAAAAGGGTTGCGGGATATAAGAAAGCTAGAACAACTATGACCCCTGAGCCTGTTCTAGGTATTGGAGCATTTAAATCCGTTCCTCATTGGACACCGGAGCACGACGCCGTTATAGCCAATCCGGGGAGGAGAGGCTGACGGCCGAGAATACCAGCCAGTTTGGTTGAGATTTCCGAAAAGTCGGAGTGTCACGATTATCAGCATACCCGGAAAGACCGAAGCATCTGTTGAAAAACCGGTAAAAAGTAGGACCGCTCATGTCGCTACTCCGCGAAGATGATGCCATAAGTGATAAAAAAAAATCCTCGCGCCGGGACTTAGATAGGATCAAAACTGGCCAGATAACCAATAAGCTTCGACATCTGACCTTGTTCCTATGTTCTAGATCTCTTGGTTGGTGGGTTAGAAGTGGGTTACCGTAGCCAAACTAGAAACCAAAAAAAAAAAAAAACCCATTCTCTTGAAAACACGTAGTTTCATTTATGGTATATTTGCCGAGCAGGGGTTCGATCCTATTCAAGGGCCAGCAAAGGGGTGAAGACCTGGATATTGTACCTATTGTCAGCTGGAATCCCTCACCAGGTACCAGGAATAAGGCAATGCCACACTTTTGCGGTACCTTAATGTGGGGGGGCTGGGGGAATCACCAGCTAGACGACAACTTGCAAACTGCCTACCACTCGTTGTCCTTCTGCTCAATCCTTGTAGGAGGCGTCCTGCGAGAGGCATCAGGTACCATTTTAAAGTCTGTGGTCATGACCCGACCGGGAATCGAACCTCGGTCTCCGGGTGGAAGGTCGACGCTCTAAATTCACATTGTTATTATGACTATGATTGTAAATATTAGCAAACTGGTCATTTGCACGTTCATTTATCTGTGACAAACCCCAAAAGTATGGCACATAGTTTTTGTTCGTGAATATAACACTAAAACCGATATTGGGTTCTTCTATTGAGAGATAAATTCTCATTCAATGATTTCCACTTGGGACGATTGAGGAGGGGCGGGTCGATACACTGAGTCTTAATCCTTAAGCTCAGGTCTTCCCTATTTACAAAACAAGCACGTGCTCTGGTTTCATGTTTATAAGAAGCGACCATCCTTGCCATGACTGTATCGTGACGTGACCCACACTTGAGGAAAAATATCTCTATATATATATATATATATTTAAATATATCAGCTTTGGGATTTATTTTATTTATAAACTTGGAAGCTATTCTAGGAGAAATTGCAACTGGGAACCTACTGGAATCCCAGATCTCGACTCATTGGAAGAGTTCATACGGAGTCTCGCAGTGTCCGTTACTGGTGCTGGTTGTGAAGTGGGCCGAAAGTACTCAGGGCGGAGGACGAAGGTCGGCTGACACCAGGTAGTAAGTGGAATAATAGTCACCCCCGGAATGGGGTGTCCTGATCAGAAATGAAGGTGATCTGTAACTTTTGTTGCGGGCCCGACGCCCTACGGAAAGAGAGGGTGGGATTGAAGTCACTGAAACCTGTTCTCGCAAGCTGAGGACAATCCACACTGATTAGCAATTACGTTATGCTTATGTTCCTGTCAGATATTTAGGAGGCTGCAGTGGTGATTGGCTTTGGAGTTACTAATATGTTTTGCTGGAAAACCTACGACCCTAAGAGGGACCACAAGTACCCCAACTGTTGTTTCGGTTCTAGAAAAAATGTAGTCTATATCTACAAAATATTCAATATATATATCAGACCCCGACTTAGAATGCGTTCAATTATGCAAAATCTAATCAGATACAGGTCAGGGCCGACGCCCCATTGTCGATGTTTTTTTATTTTTATGGCGGGTATGGCGCGGTCAATTTTCGAGTCAAGGAAAATGGGGTGGGAGAGTTGGGGATTCCGAAGATGCGTATGCGGGTCCGGTACGAATGTGAAAAACTGCGAATTCACAGTGAGCTGAGATGGCGCCAGGGTCTGAATATGTCTAGTTCAATTTCGAAAGATATACTATGGTTCCACGAGGCAAAAGTATTCTAAATGAAGCAAATCAACACTGTTCTCGCAATAGGTAAATGAAGCACATGTACCTTGCGACCTACGGACTGGGTAGACCGCGAATGACATTCGATGGAATATCTTCCTCAAAAAGTCAACAACGACAATATGCATGGGGCTATGCATAGTTATGGTCTTTTCGCATGAACTTATTTATAGTGTTCTCCTTTCTGAAACAATTATTAGTTTTCGTAAATAATTGATTTCTATATCCATCTCGAATAGCATATATGGAATCTAGACCTTAGCTGGGATTCCATTGCCGGTATGAGTTTCGAGGATTAGATGTGAAAATCACATATTTACGGAAAGACTGTTGTTTCAGAGAGAGCACCCTATAAGTTTATGCGAAAAGACAGGAAAATGCAGCGACCATGGCTATTGTCGTTTTTAAAAGGAAGATATTCCAATTCATTTGAGGTTATGGTCATCCGGCCATTGGTACATGTGCATATTTTGCCTATTCAGTGTGGTTTGCTTTCATTAGAGATTGATTTTGCATGCTGTGGATCAATGTCATCTTGTTCAAACTAAATAGGGACAGAGATTATTAAGACACTGGCCCCATCCCATCTCACGTGAATCGCGGGTTGTCACATGCGTACCGGACCCGCAGGGGCTCTATGGAATCCTACAATCAGTACGTTAACCACCCATATGGAATATTCAGCAGCTACACACCATAAATCATAATATCCCTAGGGCGCGTGTCGCACCGATGGAGACCATGATTTACAGACTCACTTCTATTGAAATAAATTAGGCGAGAGAGCAGTGTTCGCGCTGAGGGGTAGAATGTAAGATTATTAAAGTTTTGTGAAAATCTCACTGACTAAGATGTGAGGGAAATTCCCTCCGGTTTTGATGTGTCAGCATCTCAGTCCGAATGGATATATTGTTAATGGGAATTTATTTATTGAAAAATTATGGGGGGATCTCCCTCCCAGATAAACATAGCGAACATGGCAACAAAAGCTAATGGTGCTACCAAGCTGAATAACCAGCTTCACCAGCATGGCCCTTCATTTATTAATAGGTATTCCGATGTTTTTTGATGCGGTATCTTGATGCCACTCAAGACTCAAGTGACTACTCGCCAAGTGCACTTCATTACCTGATTAGCCCGAGGAAGATGCTATATTCGAAAACGTTCGTTATTGAAAATGTACTTTGAAAAAAAAAGCCTTCCATTTGTTTAAACGGTAAAACCCTTCCTAAGCCATAGAGTACTATCATTACGGTATTCAAGTTAGTCAGGGTCCCTACTGTTACTGGCGATCTAAATTGCGGGCAATTGCATGGTGGAGCGATATTATAGTCAATACAGATCGTTGTCACCGTGACAACTGGGGCGTGTTTGATAAGTACGGAGATAATCACTGGAGCGTAGTATGTCTATAAACAAGAACTGTGACACAGTAACGAGTTGGGAAACTGTTACAGGGTAGCTTGCCGACATTGCTTGGTCGAGGGGTTGCATTGTTTTATGTTAAAAGTCTGTGATATCTACGTTATAGTTGGGTGGGGTGACCCTCCAATTCCCCCCCCACCCCCCAGTGATTGCACCTATAAATCTTTTTTATTCAGTTCAAGGCATGAACGCAACAATAAGGTTTCATTGTTTATGAGCGTGATGAAGGAGGTCCGGGGGCATCATACACGGCGCATGGCTGTGAGACACACATTTTCGACATTTTTCTGCGCTACTACCATGCTTATGATGTCCAGAAGGTGTTCGGTGCCCAGTTAGAGTCATATGACCGTTATGTAAATGGTCTTCATCACGTGTGTAATCAGTGTGAAAACATTTATCGATTACCATTCTGTAATACACTTCGAAACAAGTTCATACCTTCATCATGTAACAATAAAGGAGGGAGGTTGAGGAAGCCATCAAAGTCTCTCAAGAGCAACAAAACTCCTGGGCCTGACAAACGTTCTGGCTGTATGCATCAAGAAGTGCTGCAACCGATAACACTATTTCAGCACCATTAAACAAGACTGTGCGGATATCGGGCCAAAAGGGCATCTGACTTCAGCGTGACATCTTCACCATCATCCCATCCATAAGAGAACGGCCAAGAGGTCTGCGGGAACTATCGCCACATGGGCTCTCATTAGTCATGCCAGCAAAGTAGTGCTCAACATCATGTTCATCAGTCCGCCTCCAGACTCACCTTGAAGATGTTAGCGAGGTGCAGTTTGGCTTCCGCTCGGGAAGTCAACCACAGATGTATCTTCGCTCTCAAGACTATCACTTCTGCATACTACGAGCCCACACACCATCCTTTTGTGGGTTACAAGAAAGCCTTCGATTGTGTAAATCATGCCCTGCTTATGGAGAACCTGGAGCAGATGGGGTGGATAAGGATTCTATCAGATCAACAGAGACTTTTATCATGATGCTTGAGAGACGCCTTCAATGGAGAACGAGACAACAGATGCCGTCAATACTTCTGTTGGATTTGTAGACAGGGGTTTGCCCAATATCCCAATCCTATTTCTCTTACACTGAATGCCTTATAAAGGAATGGATGCTAGGATGTTGGTTTGCCTTGGTGCTACTATAGGGAACGCAACAGTGAAGGAACTGGGTATGCCGATGATCTTTTCCTATTTGCATTATCCGCTGCGAAGCAGAAGCGGCTCTCAACATCTTAGCAGACGTCTCCAAGCCTATCAGCTTGTGATTCACCCTGGTAAAACAGCTCACCTTGTTATCCAGACAGACCCAAACTCTGTCGACATTGTCCACATGGGACCGCCTTATCCCCAACGTTTAACTAATCATGTACTCGGATCCATCATCAACCACAACACCGATGACACTCCAGAAACAGCAAGCGGATTGGCTAGCCAAGACGCCCCCCGTGAGTGCAAGTACCTACGTAGTCCACACCTTTCCGATGTGCTAGCTTATGGTCATCGAGACCCTTTCATGTTCCAGGTTGACTTATGGCTCAACCACATGGTCAATTAAGCAATTTGAGGCAGCTTAAACTGGATGCGTTGGTCGTAACATCGGAGAGGCTTTGTGTTGGTGGTCAATTGGATGACCCATGTTACCAACGAGTCAACTTATGCGAATAATAGACGAAGAGGGCTCCTTACTCGATGAAATATTGTACAGAGAAAGTTGGAATGGTTCAGCCATATTGACCGTAAACAGGGCCTCTTGTGAAGCCCTTCTGTCAGGTGCCGTTCCCTTGTTGTGCCCAGTGAGAAGAAGGGGGCGCCCTCGATGACCTGGTATTGATAACATCTAGAATTTCAAAATGGCACCAGGGTGGAAGGAAGCAAAAACACCATGACTCTTACCCGGAATCGGCTTGCAGAAGATTACACGCTTACCAACCAGTTCCACCTCGTCGGTCATTCGATCGCTTGAGGACAGCGTCCCACGGACGCTGCAGAGTCTTTGACGATTCCACTAAATGTAACAATTGAACACACTATGTGTGCTCAAATAAACACATTACGTTCCAAGGTGCAGTCTTATAGCTAAAACAGTATTCAGGAATCACTCTGAAATGCAATCAAAACCCGGGGGGATATTAAGGCGGGGAGGGGAGGCACTTCAGCATGCGCCGCGGTGGTGGTGGTTGTGTGAATATTCCGTGGGCTTTGTTCGCACAGTCACAGACGTGATGTCACGTCACGCTCATTGAGAATCCACTGGAGTTGCGCTATTTCCTTAGGTATAATGCCAGTGACGAGAACCTCGTGACCCGAGGAAACTGCGCGAGGGTGAGACATATCTCTGATAAGGTGGTTATATGATTACGTCAGAACATGATGTCATGGGCTTAAGGAATGTGGCGAGCGTTCTAGTGTTTAATAAGTGGTCATGTTGAGTGTATACACGTTCAAAGTAGTGCCAGGCTTGTAAAAACTTTTTTGTTATGGTATGCGGTGCACCATAGATACAATGGATGGAATGAATGTTCCCCCGATTTTGAGTGGGAAATCATGAAAGGTCTCACCTTTTCTTGCAGCCATACGGAAAAATTTCTTCAATTTTAAATCCAAAGTACGAGAACTGTTCTCCGCCTCCGTAGAAGTGTTCGTTTCACTTCCGGTAGAGGTCAAACGGACACCAAAGTCTGTTGATCTCTGCCGGGACACTATTGACGCTGACGGGAGTCAGCTCATCCCAATCAAAAAGTTACGACCGACACCTGAAAACACTAATAATCATAATATATATATATATATATATATATATATAGATATTAATATATTTATATTATATATATATATATATGTTATATATATATATATATATAGATATATATATATTATATTATAGATATATAATACATATTATATATATATATCCAATTAGATAAATGGCGAAAATCATTCATCCGATTACATCCTACGACGGTCCAGGGACAGGCAATACTTATGCGAGTAATTAAAGGTAGTAAGTATAATAGGATAATTACACCCAAATCCGTACATAGTGCCATTTTCACGAGGTTGATCCGGAAAATCCACCTGGAGTTCACTGCTTTTGCGATCAGCCGTGGATTTTGAAAACAAACTGGCAAACGAGGGTACAACGGACGTTAAGAGAGTGTTTGGACGATTAAAGTTGGTCTTTCATAGTCGTCTTGTGCGTTATTGAACCGATCCGGATTAAGGCGTCGATGTCTCCCCACATAATGACCTCGTCACAGGCAGAACAATGCAGGATATAGACGAGATTTTCTCGAATTACAATTAGCACAGGGGGACGACTGGATCTTACAATTGGTATTTTAACGTGGCTCATGTGGTGCTGTGCTTGCAAATTCAATGTCTTCTGTAAGTCAGTGACGGCGTATCTGGCCTCCAGAACAAAATCACCAGAGCGAAGGGACGCATAACTTCATAACTGCATAACTATCGATATTGAGATCATGAAATGTTGATTAAATAACTGAAACGGATAGTGTTCGGCATACATGGATAAATGCATAATATTTTGGTACAAAGGCATGGACTAGATCGATAGGTGTGAATATGTGTCGGATTCATATGTGTAGTGTTACTTTACCTCCACTGATGAGAATGCATCTGATGAAGCCTTTTGCCAGCATGATTTTTAGGACTGTTAATGTCCTTCGTGCAAGGATTTTACACGCAGCTCGAGTGCGTTGGCAAGTCCCCACAACAAATCATCAGAGAAACTTTCAAAGACCTCATCAAGAAATCAGGGCAAACCAATTAGTGTGCATATCCATTGGAACGAGTTATGTTCGGGCCTAACTGAAATGCATATATGTTCGGCTACAATGGCATGACAGGATTTATTATGTGTAGTGTAGTTGAGCATCCAAAGACACACATTTGAAAGGGACACATTGGATGACTCACTTGGGAGAAAACAGAATAAGCCTGATGAAGCCTAATTCTAGCAGGCACAGATCCATGAATCGTCTGGAAGGCGTGTTCCGAATATATAGAGCAAGTGATAACCATCCTGATGATTCTCATTATCTCCCGGATTCACGCTGCTTCACTTGATTATCGAATTCGTTCTCACGAGGCGGAACTTGTTGTGGGAGTCCATTAATCATGAAATATTGTTCTATGCTACATCGAAAAAGAAACATTTAGAAAGGCTTTTTCGGTCAGTTGGTTGAGTTACTTTAGGGCCTGATACAGTTCCAATTCTGTTTTCTAGTTATAAAAAACAAAACAGAAAAACAGCTACGTACCTGAGGCCACAGGCACTGAACTATAGAAGCAGTTTCCCAGACCTCTCCGTTACGTTGTATGATCCAAGTGGACTTTTCTTGCAGAATATCCGTGATTCTAAAATTTCCGAATTCGCTGACGTAGGCGTAGTTGGAGTTTCCCACCCGGAGGAAAGGGGAAGTTTGCGGTGTTTGATGAGCAGAAACATCGTCCACCGTAGATAGTGAACTTCTCAGCAGATACCTTCTCGAACCGTGAACGGCGACTGACCCGAGCCCGCGCGGACCAAGCAGATGTACACCAATGCCAGAGGCAAGAGGGACCTTCTTCATCTGATGTATGGGTGAGATACGAACGCCCCTAGATCAGCGAGAGATCATACAGACACAGACTGATCGCCGCGAACGAGCCCGACGAAGATTATATTATCACACAAAAATCCCTGAACAAAGTTATATACCGCGTGTTCGCCTGTTGTTGACAGCGCGGGGTACCGGGGCATATGAATTATTCATATAGTGGGACTGACAACGACTAAGTATGGACGTCCCGGCCCATGACGAGGATATATCACGTAAATAACCTGAACAAAGTTATACCCGGAGTTCGCCTGTGGTTGACAGCCCGGGGTACCCGGGGCCTATGAATTCTCATTATAGGACCGAAACGACAAGTAGGAGTCCCGCCCACTGACGAGATACTGTATCCCGAAATCATGATACAGACAGATATGATACCCGTGTAGGTTTCGCCGTTGTTGCAAGCCGGGTACCGGGCTATAGGATTAACTAAGTGACCGAAACGACAAGTATGGAGTCCCGACACTGACGGATGGGGTGAGTACGGTACGAGTCGATCTCTGTGTCGGGCTCACCCGGTAGGGTTATGATGTGCGAAGCGAAATCCCGGGATTTCTGTGTGAGATGATACTGGCAGTAACCTACCCGTAGCAGAACCGGACAGCATTATGCCACGAGGATAGGGGGGTCGAGAAGGGGACCGAGAGAATGTTCACGTCTGCAAGCTGCACCTAGCATTAGTTGATTTTATGTAGCGCTTTTTCACCGAACGATGGTGGCGCCGTCGGGAACAGGGTACGATTCCCACTTTCCATCAGGGATTTTATCATTTCGCTGGGGAAGCCGAGAAGGTTCACGCTCGAATGTGCACACACAAAGAGGGCCTAACGTCCGATACGACAACCTTAATTCCTTGTCTCATCGGGAACATTACCGACCCCTCCCGGTTTCCAACGTACCAGGCAAGATTTCTTCTGAGAAAGGGAAATGAAAGGCCACCAAAAGTGTTGCTGTTGGGCAGAGAGGGTAGATAGAATTAGTTAGATTCGGTCCACGTGTCGGGGATCTGATATGGTTTTCCCCTTTCGTCTTCTAGCCCCCTGCTTCCTCCGTACGACCCCGTCGGGCAATTCCTAGCGCCACCTCTGTCAATGAAATGCCCCGGTCACAAAAGGGGCGCTTCACAGATGGGTCAATGCACAGACTGCCTTTCACTGACGGTTTTCCCGTATAGGTTGAGCCCGTGGGTCGCTCTACTTCCGAAATTAATCCCCAATCATAACAACCAGTACAGTTGACTGGAGTACTAGCATCTTCACTGCCATACCTCATATGGGACAGCAAATCGATGCAGGGGTTGTACAACAAGTTCATTAGAAGGTTCAGATTAGCCTATTACCTTGAACCATTTCCGCGTGGTTGATCATTATATGGCCTGGGCCTATTGAGCAAAAGCATATAATGTGAAACCTATATCATATCAGACGCCGCCGCCGTGATGTCAATATCCGACGGACCTTTGAAGTTACCATCTTTTTTACCTGTTGATATATGAGCGGGATTATAATTGTGGTCGAGCGGAAATCGAGGCAGAAATAATAAACGCCCATCTGGTATAAACAGGTGTACGATGATATTTTTGGGACGAGTTCCAATGAGACCGATCGTGTGGCTTGTGGTACGGTATTCGCCCCTGGCAGTTAGTCGGAAGGCCCCAGAGCCTGTTGTAGCTACTAGGTCATGTTTCAGAGAGGGATTCGATACATGACTGAAAACCCGACTGGGTTATATCTTTCCAAACTAGTTGACTTGAGGGGACGAGATTATCTGAGCGAAGCGCAACTGTAAAAGTGGCGCGTATGTTGCACAGCAATCTTGGGTTTTCACACCCATGGATTTCACTGGCATGACATTCTTGGGCATAAAACGACCAACGAACACTGTCTGGATGTTATTATCTTTACGGGGGGATAGCTGGTCTGAATTGGTAAGAATGACATTCGGGAATAGTGAGACGAACATGTGTTTGAGTTATCCCGCCCCCCAGAGCGCGACGTAACACGGGCATTAGCCTGATTCCTGAGACAAACGTTGTTGGGGTAATGGACTGCAGGCGTGTCCAATATTTCATCCAGGATCGACATAGCCACTCGCTGCCGAGTTTCTTCCCTTTCTTGTTACACCACGACTCTGTGGGTATAGAGCAACACAGTAAGTTTCACGGAAACTTAGGAATATTGGCACCCCCGATCACACGGAATAGCATTCTTGGAATATTGAACTGCTGCCATCGTCAGGATTTCGCCTGAGTGAGTTCACCTGCTGGCGCACTCAATTGTATCGCGTGAGGGAGTGCCGATTGTTGGCGCCGAGCGCCATATCGATGGTGAAAAGCAACTTAGAGAAGTTTGGCTTTTGGTTACCCCCATCGCTGAAAAATAGCCACTTCCGGGCGTGAAATCGAACAAGAAGCACTCAACTCGAGATTGAACGTATAATAACCTGGAGTGTAGAGGTTTGTTTTGAGAATGCAAACATCAAGAGTATCTTTATTGAAAAGTATAATAAACTAGTTGCACAGCGTTCTTCTTCTTTCTTTTTATGCTTTTTTTTTTTTTTGATATCCGGCACCAATTTGCGTTGATTCGGTCTCAGACGTATTGAAAAAGACTAGTTGAGTCAGAAGGGAATCGTAGTGGAACAAGTATATTGGAGATTTGAGTATTAACTACGTAAATGGCCACCTGCCACGCGGGTAAACGTTTTGGTCGGCCAGATCATACGGACCTACACTTGAAACATATGACACCAACTTGTGCGCGTATGTCACCGATACCGATAGAGCGGAGGAGAAAACAAAATCAAGGGATCAATAGATTGAAAAGATGAGGGCCGTGTTGTGTCGCCGGATGAACACGAGAATAGACAGACAGACACACTCACCCACACTGGGCAGTACAAACCTAATTAGCCTCTCATCACAGATTGCTGACTGTATCGAAGACCATGCATTTTTTGAGAAGAGGAAAAATAACTTACTTCTTCGGTTTGTGATTTAATGCCAACGTGGAGGGTTCCATCAGGTTGCGGATGCGTGGTATGGCGGTACTGCCATGCCGCCATAGTTGGCGCGAGGAAGAGCAAACGTCACGGTGAGTGAGAAGGGTATTCGAATAGGTTGCAATTTTAGACACAACAGAGAGGCGGTGGGGTTTCTCGTAGAGACAAAACAACAAACAAATCACAAATTGAACGAGCAATGAGTGGCACATGAAAATGACGCAATTGGATTAATAGAATATTAAATTCTCATTCTCATAAGTAAGTAAACGTCCTCACACGTTGAACGCTTTACATCTGCTGTTATATGATCTTCTTTTTGTGTTGCAATGATAGCCAATCACTGCATACAGAACGTAGCTTTATTTCCAGAATACCGTCTTCCCTATAGGATTTATTCAGTAACGCGTGCCGTAGCCTGTACAATACATGTGACTGAAAAGGTTCGTACCTCCATTCAAATCAAATACAGTGCAACACTCAAATCGACTACCAGCACTAACTGTCGTAATAGTGTCTGGGTAGATTTCTGTCTGGCGCCATGCAGGGAATATCTATTGTGAGAGGAACCAAGGGTTAATTTCGAGAACATTATAAAAGTCCGTACTACTAGTTGGAACAGAACCACTGGTACATAATTCTAATCTATTATTAGGGGCTTACACTACAGGCGGCTGGATAGGTTGAGATAGCCTGTATGAATAGGTTCTAGCGAAAGGAGTCGCTTGAGAAATCGACAGCTTTATGCATGGATGGCCTCTGAAATGATTGCAGTATGCGTAGAGGCGGCGCGGGCAGATTCAGCTTAGCATTTCGCTCTCCGAATTGTTCAGAGTCGAGGCTCTATACGTGGTACCTATAGGTTGACATAGGGTCTTTTATTACAAAGTAATAGCATTCGATTCGAAGCAATACAGCCAAATAATTCATTTGGTTCTGGCAAAAAATTCCTGCCTAGTGCTAGGAAGCGTTTTCATCTGCCTGGAAACCGCAAGTAGTTTGAGAATCTGTTATGAGTTGGTACCAATGACCGTTAACTACACAATATTGTGATATTGAAGAATGGCTAGCCTACGAGTTTCACTGCGTCAGGTTGCCAGGCTGAGACAACAGAATTGGGTACGAGTACGTAGAACTTCTTTCCATTGGGTACAATTATATAACCAGAGTTTCTATTTTCGTCTATTTTTTTTTTTCATGATGAAACACGTGCTTGGCCTTACGTGCAGATACACCGAGAAGTGTTACAGTGAATACCGGATTATGTTGGCTCTTAAAAGCCCCTCTGTTCATGCAGGTGGTTTTACGGAACATCTGCCTGTACTTCCCCCACTGTGCAACAATTCAATTAAAACGACCAAGAAGTTTATCACTAGTATCCTGCAACCGTCCCCCATTTGGACTATTAAACCCAATATATGTTGTGTTCTGTCTAAGATCGTGAATGCATTCAAGAACAGATTATGGAGTCTAGAGTTGAAGCATCAAGAACAGTATTATAAGCGGTTATAAGAGTGTGGAATGCATTCAAGAACAGATATGAGAGTCTTAGAGTGTGAAGCATTCAAGACAGTATTATGAAAGTCTAAGAGTGGGAATGCATTCAAGGACAGTATTATAAGATGTGTCTAAGAGTCTAAGAATGTGAAAGCATTCAAGGACAGTCTTGATTTATTTTCCAGAACCGGGGGAGGAATTCTTAAGCATCGGGATTGTTCTTCTCTTTTGCGATGTTGCAGTTCCAGGGTTTTTCTCATGAAGATTTTTTTTTTTTTTCCCTTTCCATGACCCCGTGTCCACTCTAAAACTAAACAAAAACTGAATCAGTATATGCGGTGCCAAGAAAATCGTAACGGAACGGTGAGGATTTTTTTTCTCGAAACTGAAACTGGTATTGAAGAATTAGTTGTGCACATAACATATGTAGCGAAAGTGATGACCGACCCAACAAAACCCAACAACAAAACAATGGCGACTAATATGAAGACAAGGAAAAGTATTCCAGAATGAATAACATAAGAATGGACCGGATTAACTTAATACAACGATGAACGCATCAACGACGCTTTCATCAAGTTGGCGCAGAAAAGATCGGGGTAATCTGGCAGCGACTGAAATTGACCGAGTGGAACCTCAGAAACTGAAGCAACAGCTGTGATCTTAGTTGTCTCTACAAAGCGATAGCTGCAGTATGGGATGAGGCGGTGACTCCAAAGAGGCAGGAACGTCGTAAAAGGAGCGTACAAACCGGTGTGAACCGAATACAGTCTATTATCAGTAAAACTCCAAGGGCTACCAATTTGGAATGTATAGAGATGATCGAAGTGCGGTGGTGTGGCGCTGTTCGTGAACATAACATTCAAAGGTTATAAACATTCCCGATCAAAACTAAATATCATGTTCGAAATAGGTAGGCCTATATCACATTTCACCCAACTTAGGATACATGACAACACACTAAGAGGTATGGTCAGTGTGAGAGTCATTACGTTTTTGGCCCAATTGTTCCCTTACCTTTGGCCGTGAAGAAGCGCAAATTTAATATTCAATATCTATAGTCACGGGAACCATAGCCCTGCTTCCGTGGCACATTCCGATCATTCTGTTATTTTAAGTTACAGCATATGACATATCATCAAGGCATTCCTGTCAATCATGGTTCCGGGACAGCAAGGGGGTCAGTAACTTCCATCATCCACCCTAACCACATACATCTTCAAACCACAATCACTGAATGTGAGACTGCCTGGATACTCTCCCTGTGTATGGATGTATTTCGACGCAGTCTCTCTTTTTATAGAATTAATAGAATTAATTCTGCAGTGGAGAACAGATTTAGAATAGATATTTTGATTAAGATTAACTAGTGCTTGGGGTAGCACAGAACCTTAGGACATAGAACATGAAAAGAAGAATGGTGCTACCAAACGCATCCGATGCGTCAACAAATCCACGGAACATTGTCCAGACTGTTTTGAAGTCTGTTATTGAGTTCTGAGGACAGAAAACACGTTCGTGTATTCCGTTTTAAGAACAGATATAGATCCTTTCTGCTTCAGAGTGAGTCTGTGTTGGTGTTCACCCACGGGGTGATTCTTCCAACAGACTCTTACGGCCGCAGGAAGTTAGCAGGGAGGTATATTAGTCTTCAGTCATTTCAGGCGTGAATCGCGCTCGTTGGGGAATCAGCCTAATTGTAGACATTTTCAAGTAAATGGAATTCGGCAGTTGGTAAGACAGATGTTGAAATTGGTCCACAAGATGGGGAGGATGCATGTGGCAAACTGAATTTAGAATCTGTTAGGAGATGTGTCCGGGCGCTATGTAAGGCCATACAGTAATTTACGGGGTTTGTGTCGTAATTCACAAATTCTGTGATCCGTTCAATCAATTCTGTCGGTCCAGGGGGGGTTTGTTTACTGCTCGATTCAAGGGTGTTCCTGAGGGATTATACTTTCATCTGTTGCACTGACTCGCCTCAAAGTTTATCTCTGTACGGGCCTAAAGGTTGGGATGCGACACCCCCCCCCCATTTAGGGCTGCGCCTCTCACTAAAACGTATGTTGAGGGACGTACAGTATGATCGCGCCCAGGGGATATATGAGAACCTCAAACTTGCCTAGCTGTTGGGCATAAAGTTGAAACTTGATAGGGCCTAAACCCCTTCATCAATGTCATAATGAGGAACTGAAAATGTATTGCCTGGATCGTTACACCAACTGTTAGACTCAGTATCTAACAGTTGCAAAATAACTTCGTCTTTTGCGACAGGCGAAGATAAAGCGCGGACGTTTTTGCTTGATGCTGAAACGAACGAACAACCGTAGCGATATCGAATTTAATAATTTCAAAACTCCCTCATATACCATATATTTATTTTGCCCCAAAACTGACACCTTCTATACTCGAAAAATGTTGCGAGACAATGTAGCCTCTTAAATATCACGCTTCTTCCATTCATATAAATACTGGAGCTAATACCTGATCGTGATTTGTTGGAAATCACACCAGCCATAAAGTGAGTGTTATTAACCGACAATCTTCACAGGTTTTCAGTATTTTCCAAATGTTTCAGTCAGAACAATAAATGCATTGTGCATAGGATAACGACCTATTAACCGGTAACCATCATGATGAGTGATGACATATGCAAGGTTTACGCCTGTGAATCAACATTCGCGTTGTTTTCCATTTTCTCATAACCAGTAATCATGTTACCACTCGTGTCTGGTGGCCCAGTAGTCTCTGGGAATTTCTGTTGGGAGTGGGCAGCAATGCATCTGTAGGCGACGGGGGGAGGGGGAGGGGGAAGAGGCGGAGTGGGGGGGCGGAGTTCGCAGAACCCAATACATGAAGAACTTTCCCATTTTTAGGTGAGAAGTTTCCTCCAGAAGCCTACAAACCTACAAATGTTTTCAAGGGTTAGGTGGCAAATTCACCCGAACCGAAACGGCTCATAGATTGTAATTTTCCTTTACCCAATCCGCTAATCATAAGCCCCCATTTAGTTATTCTCAATCCCAACGAAACTCGTCACTCTACTTAAGCCTACATAGACCTAGTACTACTACTGAAGTAGCCTATAATACTAAATTAGCCTAGAAATAGTCAAATAAAGAAATGGTAGTGGGCTACAATGCACGAGTTTCTTATCGCACATAGCCGAATAAGGACGATGGAAATCGAGAATAATCCCCTAACCATTGTATTACCCCTACACTAACACTATAGAAGGTACGGATTGCACACTACGAGGCCGTTTGGCAAATCAAAATATACTACTACCACATCGCGGGAAAAATGGTCCTACGGTACACTGGTATTGAAGCTAGCTAGGCGTGTTAAAACCGTAGCCTATAGCGATGATTTAGGTATACTCATACAAACTCTTGTTGCCACATAATATATTCCTATGGTTACGTCGTTCTACGACTTTTTTTAACCAACCCTTAATCACGACTTCAGTTTCTTACATGTTTGCGAAAGTTATGGTTACCTGTTAGCGCTGTTCGGATTGTGTGACTTGGTGCACTGTTGCGCAATGAACACGTGGATCGAAAATCAGCACTGTGCGATTTGGACATATGATCGAACTCTTATAC
Source organism: Sclerodactyla briareus (assembly GCA_026419785.1). NCBI lineage: Eukaryota > Metazoa > Echinodermata > Holothuroidea > Dendrochirotida > Sclerodactylidae > Sclerodactyla > Sclerodactyla briareus. The sequence continues at coordinate 184,164 of JAODTK010003921.1, forward strand.
TGAAAGGTGAATCAGTACCTATTGAATGAATAAATAAATTTTATTTTATTACAAAAAATTACGAGGTATCTGTCACGGCAACCAAAACGGATTTAGGTAAATTAAATTGTTAATATATTTTGCAAGTGATTTGGAGATGCCCGTCTGAATGGACCCACGTAAACTGCAGGAAAAATAGGTCATGACCACAGTATATAAGTAGGAAAAGTGTGATGACGAAGCTACCGAACTCACAAAACAAACCCTGGCGACTTAACTGAATGACCAGGAACAGTATTCCAGGAAAGAATAACCTAAGATTATTAGATTAGCTGAATGCAACGATCCATTTTCTCATCAACGACGCTTTCAGCAAGTTGGACACGGGACAAGCTCGAGGGTAATCTGGCAGAGGATGAAAGTACCTGCCACACTCAGTGGACCTTGGAAACTGAAGCAAAGCGTGATCTTGCCGATATCTGCCGTGATGGGGGTAAGGCGGTGATTTTTTAAACGTTCAAGGGTAAACTCAGTAAGCTAGAAAGCTAAATCTTACATGAGGGCCCTTCGACGAATAAAGTACTGCTACAATTAAACAGATACCAAAGGAAAAATAAGACGTACACCGAAACTAAAATGAAAGTTCAGCAAACATGGAGTAATAAATGCCCACAAATAAAAAAAAACAGAAAAAACTTTCAAAATAATAGATATTTAAACAAACCTAAAGATGAGTTCGGAGTTGAAATACGAAGGACAAATTTCAGAACATAAAAAAATATACAAAACATAAACATTTAGTAAAATTGCATTGATTTAAGACGTAGGAAAGATGTTACGGAATTGGCTTTCCATATTCAATTTCAATGGGAGTTCGTTCTACTTTGGCAGCAACATAAGAGATGGTATTCATATGGTATTGAGTGCTTCCACCTTCAAGAAATAACTCATAACTGTTTTGGACTGAGAGACGGTGATGACATAATTGGTGTTTTGAAACGGAACATGCCGGGAATATAATGAGGCGCAAGATCGTTTAGAGCCTTTAGAGACATAGTATTTCTCTTACACTTTATACGCTTCTGAAGTTAGTGAGGACCAAGCATCGAACAAATCTTCAGATCTGTCCTCGAAGTTTGCATTTGTATATTCTGGCCAAGATTTTTGCATGCGAAATTATTATTAATATATTTCATCACTAAGTGGCCCCATACTAGTTACAGTACTATAGTGAAGGTTAGAAATATACCTTTAAAACAAAATACAAGTATTGGGATCGGTGTTGTGAAAGGTTTTTGCACTTTTCACATTGTACGTTTGCCATATCAAATTTTCGACGTATATTAGACTGCCGGGTTCGGCATGGAAACCTAGTCTCTGTGTGAGTCAACCAGCATGCACTTCGTATTCTTGCTATTTATCACCATTTTATTATGTTTACACCATTATGGGCATGAGCCAGTCTTCATTTATTCTCCTATCTAGATCAGCTAAGCGATTGGCCTTTCACATATAGAGTCGTGTCGTCCGCGTACATATCAGCTGAACAGTGATTGATAAATTTAATTGATAATGCCCATTCAAAATATCATACAAATAGTAGTGGTTGACTCAAATAACGTCTCAAAAGGAAGTCCTCACGAAAGACTAGCCTGGATTGTTGAAGAAAAGAAAGCTAGTGGATCGAAAGAGAGAATTGTTGGAAGTTCGATGGCGACAATCGCCTGACGACAGAAGCAAATTGTGATCACAAGGAAACACACTACACGAACATAAGAGATCTGACTACTGTTAGCCACGGGTGGCATTGTGACATCCATAAGACAATGTGAATGATGGTGATAATGAAACAGAAACCACCTTCCCCTAATGGCAAGGGATCACACGATCATGATTTTGAGAATCAATTACTTAAATGATTGTTATTCGCTGATAATATACTGAGCGAAGCACACCGGCTCAAAATTGCCCTACTCCAATAACTATGTTCATTCATCTACTCTAATACCTTTGCAATTCTTCCATTCAACATCAGGAAGAGCTCAAAAAAATAGGGATCGTTTAAAATGCTTGGCACTCTATTGAAAAAGATAATTTACTTTGATGACAATCACTGAAACACGGTGAACCGAATACAGTCCTAATAATTTAGTACAATTGAAGGCAGGCTACCAATTTGGCATGAATAGAGATGATCGGAAGGGGGCTGTGTGGCGTGTTCGTAAAATAACATTAATTGTTAATGAACATCCCCACCAGGGCTAATATTCATGTCAATAAATAGGCCTAACTCACCATTTAGCCCAACTTAGGTGACAGACATCACTGAATTGTATCAATATGATCAGTATGAGTGTTCATAACGTTTGTGGCCAGTTTTCCTTGAACTTTGACGTTATAAGGAGGGCGGCACTTTCTCTATTTTAAAAACGTTTATACAGTCCACGGTACACATTCCGAACAGTCTGTTCCTGTTTTTAGTCATCATCAACGTATCTTGTACCAGGTTCCGGATAGTAATGGGGTCCTTACTTTTTAGATCATCTACCTTACGCACATGCAACCCTTGCTCAAAAACATACTTAGTGACGTGAGCATGGGCGCTTTTTTTCTAGTTATTGGAGCTGCTCCGCGTTTGGGTAGTGACAAATGTTGCTTCTAACCTTTGTAGGATACTTGTGGACAACTGGTTCTAAAACTGTAAACTGAAGACGTCCGTGTACGTTCCAGAGATCTTCTGTTAGGCATTAATGTAATAGTTTGCCCTATTTCAGCTGAGATTCCGTACTCCGTTTGACAAGATTACCTGTCGGTCCATCCGAGGGGCGGGATGTTCGCATGTTCGATCCAAGGTGCATTTCTGAGGATTCCAAGTTTGTTGCACCGACTCAGGTGCCCTGCGCAATTTTCCCTTCCCGCTGTACGGACAGTTAACCCGTTTCTTGGTTGGATATCCGTAAGTGTGAAAGCTTCTGCTTCGTACTGTTTAAAACAACCCTTTCGGGTACACAACGAGGATGTTGGTGTTCAGTAAACATCAGGCAGCACTAGAACTGTGTGTGGGCATGCTGACCTTGGACACTGCAGAACTGGGGCTTTCCTTAAACGGGAAGTAATTCATTCCAGTCTCTAATAGTTCGAGGATGAAACTGTATTGGAGGCTTGGTATTTTAATGGGGGATTTGGATGTAGCGACCACCCCTACCAAGTCTCATTATTTAGAACTGGCCCACCAATATACCTTTCACTTGACCCAAAAACAAACAGGGTCATTTATTGACTATTGGGAACCCAAATACCAAGTATGAGCTTCAATCATCCAACCGGTGATTTGTGGATTGAATGGTGATTTGCATTGTTTCTGGGACCGGGGGGGGGTCAGATTTTTGGGGGAAATTGAAAATGTAAAAATTAAAAATTTTGCAAATTTTTAGCTCGTTAAGACGCGATAACTCATCCCACGATTTGGATGAACTCATACTTGGTATCTGGGTTGCCCATGATGAGGAAATAACCCCTAATTGTTTTTTTTTATTCAAGTCAAATGTATTTTTTTCCTTGTGTAGTTCAGGGTAGTCATGTATTGGAAAAAAACGAATTTCCGCGTGAATTTTAGCAAAATTTAGGCTGTAAACACAAAAAAAAGACCCATCTAGAGATAGATGAACGGCTTAGATTTTGGTGATGTGGGTCCCCATGATTGATTTCTTGCATGCCTTTTTTAGGGGTCGGTCCAAAACAACATTTGAGGTCACCACAGGCCAAGACAGAAAATCCTTGTAACCTTGAGAGGAAAGTATCTGTCCTGATCCATTAGAATTTCGGTGGTGGCTGCCTATCAAGGCAACGGTACCCTGTGTGAGGGCATTGTGAGAGAGTGATATTTTTTACCAATGTGAACATGATAACTTGACCCCCGACCCAGATGGATGAACCTCTGTAGACTACATGAGCGCTATTATTTTGGGTCAGGTTAGAGGTCAACAAAGGTTAAAGTTGGAAAATCCTTGTAATCGATGAAGTTCAAAAACTGGGTTCGGAACGATTGAAATTTTAGCGTGCATTTTCTTATCACAGTACAGGACATGCTCGATCAAGATAGCATCTTTTTTGTGGAGAATTGGGCATTTGTGACATGACCTATGTTGTCATGGTGTTTTTCCACTTGTCCCTTTGTCTGGCATTAGATTGTAAGAATGAGTGAGGAATCCAACTAAGGTCCTTTTGGCTGTTTATTTATACTTACTATAAACCAGATTTATATAGCGCCACCTCAAACCAAAGTTCGTTCAGAGGGAGACTGATAAAAATGAACACAAGCGAGATCGAATAGTAAAAAACGATAAAAACGAAGTACCGCCAACAAAGGCTCCAGTCATAGAAGTTCTTGAAATTCTGCAGAATATTTTGAAAAGTCAAACAAAGAGATGATACGTTAAAGATGACTATACAAGAATATAAACGAGAAGAAAAACTCTACTATATGATGAGGAAGTATACAAAAATAGATAAGTTTTAAAGGGACGTCTGCGAAAGTAGACTATTGCTAAGAAATTGGCGCGGAGCGAAAATTGCTTAGAGTGAGGGTACAGATATTGTCTCTATGAGTCGAATATCTCTCACCATATTTCGGTCGTGGGACCCAACGAGGGAGTGCTAGATGATCGCAGAACTCGGCTCCGTCCATGTAGCTGAAGCCTATCACTGAGGTACCCCAGTATGAAAAACAAAAGCGTTGACGTGAGCCGGATAATTGGTTTGAAGCGAGTGGTACCAGATGTTAACAAATTATCGGGCGGAGCGGATAATATTTCGACCAATAAGAGAGGATTAGTACCTATCATTCCTGTTGCGTGTAGAATTAACCAGATAATTGCATGTGGCAAGGGACCAGATTGAGAGATGAACGCCTGGCAATTCGATTCAGTCTAACATTGCCATTGACCTATGTTAGTGTAAATTCGTTTTCGAGATTGGTTGTTGACGGAGTACTTTACAATTGAAATTCCTGAGGTGAAGTTCTATAATGGAAATGTTTTGGATCTGTAATCAGTATCTCCACTGAACGGAGGATATAAAACTTTCCTCATCAATTTGATCGTTGTATATACACAATGTTTACAAAAGTATCTAATTGAAAAAACATTTCTTGAGTCAGAATCTCTTTGATATATAGGCCAATGAGTTGAAGCTCATTTCTGAAACGTAGTGTACGCATTTTACCGAAGGCAGGTACACCAAGTGAGTGGTAGGGTTAAGTTAGATATGCATTCAGCTTACACCGAGATATCGGGGTTCGAATCCGTTTGGGTTGGTCATACCAAAGACTAAAATTGGTACCTGTTGCCTCTTCGCCGGGCGCTCAGCACCAAGGATCGGAGCGCAGGGACAACTAGGGTAGGCAATCCGTAGGTTGTCGTCTGTGTATGGTACCTCCCCCCCCCCCCCCTCCCCACAATAGGCCACGCCTTATTCCGTGTACTTGATATGAGGTCAGAACTGACAAAAACGTGCAGTTTTCAGGTCTGCACCCTTGCCGAGCCTCTGAATAGGTATGGTCCTTTGCTGGCGCGCGATCATGAAAACAGTAATTTTCGGATTCCAAGTCTTTGGCATCATTTTGTGTCAATTTCGAATCTCGCAACACCTTGACGTAAATGGCCAATACCGTTTGTTATGACGTCACAACGGAAAGAAAAACTGTCTCCTGTATACCGATACTTATTCGAGATTCGATTATTCGGTAATTATTATTGTATGGCATATTATAGAGTGACGATAATACCGTAACCTAATAGCATTGCACTGAGTCTGTTTCCCCGTTGTGACGTCTGTGAACTTCGCTGTTGCTTTCCGCAGTTATTTCGCTTAAAGCGAGAGCGTCATCGCAGCGCGCCTTCACGCGCTCGCCAGCGTTTTTGAACAATAATTACATGCACGACTACTGTACGAAAACTTCAGACACGACATCCCTAGAGATCCCACGATCATTTCTAGATCCACGATCCTCCCTAGCGAAAGAATGTTCCATTGCACGTGAGGGTGACGTCACACCGGGTGATTCTGAACGATTTCCAGCGTGTGTTGAAAAGTATTTTTAGCGTTCAAAAGGTCAATCATCTGCAACTACGAGTCTTCCAATATGGCAAGTGGTCAAAAAGGGTCATTGGAAGAACGGTTTTCGAATTGAGCGGATAAGTTATTCGACATATGTTTTATTAATTATCTTGCAAAGCCGACCGTACTTGAGCATATGATGCAGTGTCCAAGCTGTTCGGTAGGCTGTTCATAGACTAGCGAGTTTCTTCTCACACCAACCACGTGGGACAGATTTGCAAGGGGACAGATAACATTCAATTCGTGAAGGGCCATAAACGGAGGCTTGGTTGAGTGCATGGTTCAGAGCTTCTCCACTCGTCAGAGGATTTGGCGCTTTTGCGGCCCTCATGGCCCTTGCTGCCCTATATGCCCCGCATTTCTCGTTCGTAGTCGTATTCAAGCCATGGGCAGTCACCAGCTACACGCTGATAGACGGGGTCCTCCAGAAACCCATTGGCCAAGACCGTTGACGGGTGATTCTCACCGAAAACCTGTTTGAAATATAGAGAGTAAACAGAGATCGATATGATGCTCAGTCTGCCATAGGAAAAAGCATATATGCACGCATTACTCTACACCAAAACCAATAGGGTTCTCGACTGCGAATTCCCATAGGGAACTCACACAATGTCCAGCATGATCAGACCGAAGTATTTTGGACCTATCGCGTTTTCACAAGGTAGATGTTTTACCTTTGCTAACCTCAAATGAACTTTGACCAGACGCCGGCAAAACTCGGTACCCGTCTACTCATATAGAGACCTCGCTACCACGTATGAGCTTGATACAAGTGTAGTTGAATTATCGTATTCTCATGTCAAAAGAAGTAAAAAATATTAATTGTTAACGAAAAAAATATATACATACATAAATACACGCACACTCATAACCACGTCTTTAATAACGTGTATCTCGAAATACTCGTTGAGGCAACGGTCGACCTCCGGGTGCTGCCGAGCGCAAGAAGGGCGGCAAACGCCCTCATAGATTTAGTACGCGTTGAGGTAGTGTTTATGAGTGCACGCACTCCAATTCAGCCGTCTTATGCAGACATACACATGCCACCCTACATGGCATATACCCAAACAGCACAACTCATCCCTTCCCTTAACGCGTATCTGGAAATACTCGTGGAGGCAACGCCCGACTCCCAACTCTGATCGAGCCTACACGCCTACACTTCAGGCGACCACGTGGGGCCCAGAGCGCGCTCTCATTGGCAGCTCGGCGGGCGCACACTCGAGCCTCTACCATTTCCGAATAAGGCTTTCCTTAGTCTGGAGGGAGCACCTTCCGTTGGAGGTTAATACGATACGTATAATTGAGTTAAAGGCCTTCTGCCATCTCACACACATGCATACGCCCCCTAAGAGGCATACATACATACATACATACATACATACATACATACATACATACATACATACATACATACATACTACATACATACATACATACTACAATTTTTCTTTTTTTCCACCCCACCCCACAATGAGGTACCGCCAGAGGCATTTATTCTGGCAATTATATCATAAGAACAAATCGCCTTATCCTCACCTGAATTGACAGTTGCTTGCATTTGGTGAAATATTCATAGGCCGTCTCGAAGTTCTTCTGGTCTTCGTAGTAGATACCAATGTTGCTGACAATTCTTGTCATCAGCTTACTCTCCATACCGTAGACCTCTAGACAAAGCTCTTCCGCCTTCTTCGAACAGCTAGAAAACAACATTTAGCGTCGGACTCAATTGTTGCGTATGCTTGTGAAAAATCACATATTCACGAAAACGATAGTTTGTTTCAGAAGAGAGCACTTTATAAATTTATTCGAGAATACCATTAGAACGCAGCAGCCCATGTACATCGTCGTTAATGGACTTTTTGAGGAAGATATTCCACAGAAATCATTCGCGGACACTTTCAGACACTGGCCCTATTTCAGCTCACGTGAAATCGCGATTTTTCACATGCGTACCGGACCCACATACGCAAAAGTGAAATCTACAGTCTAACTTATAAATAACTAGAGATCATGGCAACCGATATATGGCAGTGTTGTGCCTCCCCTCTCCCAACGGTAGTAAAATAGACATGGACAGCTCAAGGTCCGTTTAATAGGTACAAGGGGCTATAAAGACAGAACCAATAAATCATTTTGATACTTACATCGAGTCTTTCCTCACTTCTTCTGGGATAGTTGAGAGCTTTTGTCATGATTGCCTCCGCCTGTTTGCCCAAGTCCTCAACTGCAGAAGAAAAAAAGAAGCCCACAATTTGAATCCCAAGGTTCTCCTCTAGTTGCTTATCCATGGGGGAACAGGAGGGGGACACGTTTCCCCTGAAAATTGAGTGGGAAAATCGGCGAGGACGGAAACAGGGAAAGATAAAGGAATCGGGAAGGAAAAACATCACAAAATGGGGAGGGGTGTGTGGGTTAATACGTAAAAACAGTGTCTGAAACAACAATGTCGCCACCATCTTGTCACTGGACTGCGTTACGGTACGGGTCGAGTCACCTCTCCCGCTGAATACGCCAATACTGACGATTCCACCGGATCCCACTGGAAACCGTGATCAGGGACGATTTGACCCCCACATGACCACCCCCCCCCCGCATGATCCCCACAGGAAATCGAATACCAATAGGCCACTGTAAGAATGAATGGAACTAACCTATACACTCTGCAATACTTCCTTGAATAAATCGTTGTAAAAACAAAGAATCGGAAATCCGGTCTGCGGAGTACCCTGTACTGCACGTCACTGTTCTATTCAACTCGGCACCACCTCTTCCAACAAGTGACATGGTTTGACTAGATGAAACACTCGCTCATGAATTATTGACTAGAAGAGACGACCTCTGAGCTGGAAAATATCAATGATCCAGCCCATATTTCGACAACCATAATCTCGACCAAGAACAACTGAACAAGGAAATAGCTCTACTTCGGTGAGAAACTTAACGCTAATAACCGACTGGTCGAGCAAAGCATTAATGTGACACACTTACTTCAATCGCTAGTATAAAAGTGTCTTCCGATGAAGCAAAACAGGGAAACGATCTTGAATGTGCCTCTTTGAGAGCATAGAAGGTAGATTCTCTTTGAGAGCATAGAGGGTGGCGGAAAATGGTAGAGTGGTATCAGTGACACTTCCGGTTCGAATTCCAGCGGTCGCCGGACGATTTTCCCTTTCTAGGTGCGCACTTGAAGTTGCGATGGGCGAGGTCTTGGTCTTCACTTCATGGGCTCCGCTGTGATGCAGTGGATTTTCTGGGGTTACTGGAAATTGTTACGGGATATTTGCAATAAGTTTCGGCTGTGAGCAGTCACGTGAACTTGAACTTCCGCACCTCCAGGTTCCGAGAAAGTAGTCGGGTCCTGGAGTTCACTGATAGTCCTTTCGGATGGGGACGTAAAATGGCGGTCCCGGGAGCACGTTTGGGTGGTTACACCCCTGCCTCGTTATCATCTGAGCACTAGTCGAGAACTGAGAAGGCGAGTTATCGCCGGTGCGCCTCCACGGTCATGGGCGTCATCCATTTCGAAACGTGGAGGGGGGGGGGACGAGGCGGACTGCGCTACACCATCTAAGCGGAGCGGGACCATTGGTTGGCGCGTAGCGTAGCGAGGAAATTTTGGCTTGTTTGTGATACCTCCCAGATCACCGGAATGGCCTGCCGTGCCTAATTGCAAACATCTAAGTGTGGCAATATTAGTGGAAGGAAAATGTTGAGGAATTGCCACGCATCTACGACTTCTTTATATGCTTGTGAAAGAAAATGTCAGCAAGTGACTACAAACCAAATAGTACGAGAACCCACTGCAGGTTTACAACTGAATAGTTTATAGGGTCTTTCTTGACCTATTTTACGGAGCCGATTTGCAGTGGCGCCGCCATGGTATTTAGTAGAGGCTCAGTGTATGGGAATGGTGGGCTTGTCGTACTATTCAATCAAAATTACCCAAATCTCAAAAAAGTTGCCTGAATTTCATTGAAGTTCATATAGGCAATGTAGGGTGAACATTTCAGTTTCGCTTCACCCTGCTCGTATTTCTCCATTTCCCGCCCGAATTTGTTCCCCTGCACTACTCGAGTTCTCGAGTCGATCTCAACTTGATTAGGCCTATGCACTGACCCGGATGCCTGTGTTGATGGGTTTACTCTAACGTGGTTTCCTAGACCACCTGACTGTACTGTCTGACTATATTGGGCAGGAACGTTGACCCGATCTCAGGAAAATATTTATTTTTTGTACTTTTCAGTCCTAAGAATTGCGACTTCTACTCAGGATGATCTCTTGTTTTTTTTCTGCCAAATTGTTCTGAGTTCCATGCGCAGTAAGTAGCTCTTCTTTGGAAGTTGGTGTGATTCTTACCTAACAGCGGACCGCCAACATAGGCATACGGGACCATTCCTATTTAGGTACGACAAAATTTGCCCGGAAGACTGGTACCGCGCGGAAAATTTCTGCATGTTTTCGGGCATTTTATCATAAATTTGGCCAGTCAGCAGAGAATTCGAAGATTCGGTCATGTTTTTTTTTAACTTTTGCCTTTTCGGCAAATGTGTCACGAAGTTTGTCATTTTGCCCCCCGAATTTCATAAGTTTGAGGAAAACCGGTTTATATCCATTCCGGCTGTATCATTTTGGACCATGATAAACTTCTTTTTTCTCCAGATTCGAGTGCTAAGATGGGAGGCGAGACCTTCCTCCTCGTATGTCCACGCCTTCCAGATGGACTAACCAGGACGCGATTGTATATTTTAGTCCAATGCAGAATCTATTTCTATGAATCTATTTCCTACCCTAATTCCTAATCATAACAATAGACACAATCGATTGCTCTATACAATACCGACAGCCAATCTCGGCGGTCGTTGTAAATATGTGTGTTAATTGACGAAAAAAAAATTATTATTGCGAAACTTGTGCACATTAAAAATAAAAAAAAAGGTTTTCACACTCGAGGAAGGGGGGTTGAATCGTACCTCGCCCCACATTTATCACTGGGGGCAGCACCCGACGGGGATGGAATATAAAGACACTATATTCTTTAGAATTCGGACTTTGATTGGCCAAACTTTTGAGCAGTTAACATACGTCAAGCAAGAAAAAGAGAATGTAGACACACTAATCTGTAGGCTCTGCAGTAGCCCGGACGGCTAGAATGACGCACCTAATTGATTCGGCACATTGCAAATTGTTAGTTGGGTATAACTCTGTCTCTTCAATTCGAAGATGTCGGTAAATTAAATGTTATTAGTTAATCAACTTTGGAAACGTGAGTGAAAAGCTGTTCAGATGATGAGGCCAGGAATGTAGTCGAGACCGGTCTCGGTATTGAATTATTATCGAATAAACTGGTCTCGGTCTCGACCTTTCGCGACCGAGACCGCCATACCCACAAGGTTTGTATAGAGACTCAAAATGTAAGACTGGTCTCGGACTATCCGGTCTCGACTACACCCCTGGAGTAGGCTATAACTAAAGGTGAATCGTTCGAAGATAATGCCATCAATCTAAAATATGTTTGTTTTGATTGAGTCAGTTATTGATTTCGTTTTTGAATTTTTGGAGAATACATATATTCTTCAGGAAACGGGTGACAAACTCATGCTCCATAATTGGCATTGCAAATGAAGAAAAACACAACCGTTGCGCGAACGACGCGCGCAAAAAAGGGGCTCATCGCGAAGTCCTAAGCGGTAAGGACGGGAATTGGAGGAACTTCTTCTAGCGCTCAGCAAGATCATCGAGGGGAAAGTCAATTCAGGTGGCAGTCGAGGCAATGGGCGCTATAGTGCTGGGGGCCTCTGCAATTTCAGCAACTGCAAAATGTTGTGAACGTGATTCAGGGCCTTGTACATAGTTGATCTGCGATGGCTTATGCCTTTTTTTAAATACGAAAACGAATTGAAGGATTGATTTAGAAGTTGACAAACGTGAATAAGCCATCGAGGCAGAAACATTTTCGTGAAAAAATCCAAAGAAGCGAAACCCTAATGTCACCCAGGCCAATGCGCGCGGAGCGCGGCAAATATTTTGCACTAGACTAGGGCATTCGATTTGAAAAATTGAGCTTTTTGGACCTTAATGGCCCATCATCCTGCTATGCCTAAATGCCTTCAATTCACGGCCTTAAATGAACGATTATAAAAAAACCCAGAGGCAATGTCATGCGACCTCATGTTCCTCACACGCTAAAACATGGGGGGGGGGGCATTTGATATTGTGCCCCCCACCCATCGAAATGTGGGGGACGTGCCCCCCCCTCCTTCCAGGATTGACGCCCAGCTTAACGATACAACTCCATGCCCATGAAACATTTTCCCGAGCAAGTGGACAACTATAGTTCCGAATGGTAATTGACTAGTTGTCGTATACCTCTTCAAAGATGATGATACGCCGTCGATGCACTCCTTGTACTGCTGGTCAGCCTCGTCGATCCCTAGCGTCTCATCTCCGCCGCACTCTATCCATGTGCTGAGGTTATTAAAGACAGGGCATCAGGGTTAAGGGGACAGGCTTCAGCTTGTACCTGTTGAATGAATCAGATTCAGTTGGCTTAGTCAAGCGACTGATGTACATCGGCCCTTCCTATACATTGTTGATGCGCCACCCGTTTCGAATATGATATGTATTTCAGGAAGCGACAGGTTAAAGGAGCACGAATCTTTGTACATGATATTCACTAATACTACCACCATCCCTCGTCTCCCACCCCTCGAACACGATTTTCTGGATTCGAAAACCAGGATGTGTACCATTCATCAGGTGTCTTTGATATATTGGTTAGAAGGGTAACCCAATGTTGCCCCGGCGCACTTCTTGGCTCAAATTTTGTCACACTGTGTCAGACTGTGTCACATTGCCGATAAAAAATAAATCTGAAATTTCCTTATAACTTTTCATTGTTGTATGAGTAAATTAAATCCTTCTAATTGGGCCTGAATGACAACAACATAGTTGTAAGGTGACCGAACCAAGGTACTACCCTGCTACTACATTGTGTGAATGGGTATCGTACTTCTTATTTTTGATGAGGACATTCTATCAGTGTTTTCCGGAGCTCAGCACTCTCCCTTCTGTATTTGATTGCAGGCTTCAAATCCTCCATGTGTTCTTTGGTGACAAAGTCGTGCCTCTTGCATATCTGTCGAATCAGGGGGAAACAGAGGGTCAGCATAATCGATGAGAACAGCTCATACCGAGTCGTTTGTCGCCTTGAGGTATCAAAATTTGTAATACAGTCTTAATCAAACGCCATCCATTAGTCTCGGGAATACGAACTTCGTTTTTTTTCCGCTATTTTTTTTTTTTTCTTTGCTTCAAGGAATTACTTACAGCTACAAACATAGTAAGGGTATATTTGGTCTTGTGTATGTGACACATTGGCTTGCAGACACGATACTTTGAATATGCCTCTGAGTTTGAGTGGAATTCCAGGGCCACCCTCCGCCGCCGAACGAAATCACTGGCAAAACCAATTCGTTTACTCACGCGACAAACATGCCGATTTCCCGAGTTTTATGCCTAAATAAATATTCATAAGGAATAGATAGAAAAATATATAGCTATAAATATAGCAAAATGGCGGAAAATATAGGACACTGTCCGCCTATGTCAAAACATTACATACCTCTACGCAAGATCCCGTAGGTGTCGAGGATGTCCGCCATTTTCTCTGGCCTGTTCCCCAACTCGGTCCTGCTCTAAGTGCATGGCCTCGTCTAAGAGACGTCGCGCGCCTTCTCACAGTAGACCAACTGACTACTGGATAAAAAAAAATGAAAACAGGTCTATAATATGAATGGTATAATATATATGAATGGGCATGAGGGCAATAGTTTATATTATTTACCGCCTATATAGATTCTCATCATAATTTTCGCATTTGCTCTCATATGACATTGAATTAAAGGTAATATTAAACGATTCCGCAAAGTACCCATGGAAATGCTATCGCACACTTGATAAATGTTCCTATATAATATATTATCACATGAAGTTAATTTTCTATGTAACAACGACATCACCTACGAGTAGTGTTACTATATCACAACATCATACCCTCAAACCGCTTTGTTTTTTAACGTAACTTTCGTATTTGGTTTGAACGAAAGTTTGGAAGTTTGAACGAACCTATTCTATTTGTTGATTAGAATTGTTCAAACGCTCACTCGTTAAAGGTATATGTACAATCGCACTCACGAACATTCACTATTCGCCTAATTCTCATAGCTGAAGGATTGACCGTTTCATGCAACGAGGCACAGCCGAGTTGAGTATCTAAGCTGCTCTCGGCTTAGTTTACAAGGGTGTGGGAGGTATCAAGAATGTTGGTTCGGAAAAATCATTATACAAATCAGAGACTCATTGTCGTGAAAATCAATGTTTTGGTATCTCAAGACTTGCGCCTTGTCTCTGAACACGCTTTGGACAACCGAAGCGTGGTTTGTTGACTTTTTTATTACTGTTTAAGAAGTGCATGGGTGGTTACCTTGATGGTCACAGTTCTACGATCAACGGTAACACCAATACATTACATTATTTTGAAGCGACGCACACATTCAAAAGGAGTTGGAATTTCGAAGAGTCCAACTTACTACAACCTGGCTGTTTCGGATAACCGTCGGCTGAAAATTGCTTCGCCCCGACTAGAAGTCCGCAGTTGATCGATTTTCATTGTGTAGCGAGCTTCCATCTCCGTATAATTAACATCAACCTGAAAAGAAGTGTCCGATTGTTACCATGCATTGGTCGCACAAAAAACAAGTTGGTTAACTCTTTTTGGTCTTCTCCTTATTTCGTACATGTGATAGTTCCAAATACTTCCAAATAGTTCCAAATATCCTATCAAAGAAAAAAAAAACTGGCATTTGCGCAGTGCGTTTCCATTAAGGGACAACTGCAGGCTTGGATTGTGAGTATATTGTGGAGAATGGAAAACTCTATCTATAGGTCCAAACCCCATTTCAAAACGTGTTCCTATGTGGAGTTTTCGGTCTTCAAAGTTTAATCCATTATGCAAAGAAATTTGGGAGAATCCCGAATGCGCAATAACGCATGACGTCACACTTGGACAACACGGGAAATCATGCCATTTTCCATTGTTTCATTTTGTTGAATAATTCAACATTCAGCAGAAGTTTTGTCGTCTTCCTCTCGACAAAGTAACCATCAACACCTACAACCCATTACAGCAATCCTCTCCCATGTAGACTAAATGCTTTTCGAAGTGAATTAATATGTTAATTTCGATAGAAAACAACTGTTTGCAGGTTTGGGTGCAGGAGGACAATCATTATTAATGCATTATGAGATGCTTTCGATCTTGTGCAATACACATTCACAAACTTCAAAGAAACTGTAACTCCGTAACTGAAAGGGTCCCTATGAACTTTTCGGATTTAGACGCCACTTTAGTTTCCTTCCCAGCTATGTATAAGCCTCTCTAAATAATTTATTTCTGCTGTGTCCTTCAAAAATAAAAAATATTTAGTAACGGTAACATTTGTCTTGGTCGGTTGACACACATAAGGACTGTGGAGAGAGGGATCGGATCGAAGCAGTTGGGCAGGGCCATCCAAATAAAGACGAAGCCGCTTTCCACACTATTATGTTCTAACGATCGAAGAAGAGGTCTATACACGTTAGCAAATCTAACTATTCTTGGGTGTCTTCTAGTATGCACGTCTTCACGTCGCAGAAACTTTGCAACTCGTGTGAATGCCGTGTGAAGCTCGTGCGAACTCGAATTGTACCCTGGCAGGTGTCGCGTGCATGTTACAACTGGCAGCGACAATTTCAAACGGTTTAGAAATCTCGCCATTCCCCTGCGAGGTAGGGGGGGGGGGGGTGAGCTGAGGTGAGTTGACGTTCACACTATAGTTCCGGACAACTACGCGACACTGTGACAGAGGGTTCCCCCTCTAGTTTACCATCACACTATTCAGCAATTTACGCTCGGGATGGTAGGTAAATTAGAGCAGTCAATGAACTAGTGTAAGTATATGGCATTTGTCCATCACTTGAAGACCTTGGATGCCTATGCAGCGTTAACAGGGTTGAAACGACTGGGTCACACGAGGTGAGGAGCCTAACTCACCTTCCGCCAATAAGCCAGGAGCTGGTGCTATAGTCAGGGTTGTACAGCTTGTCGAAGATTCCCCACTCTGAGAGACAGGCAGCCAGTCGTTCCATGTCATTGACCGTACACAGCTGGTATGGATATTCCTGAGTTTGAAAACAACAAGTGACGTTTAACGAGTAACCCACACTGTAAAACCCAACATTGGGATACCTTGATACATCCGACTGGTAACTGCTGACATGGACATTTTAAGGTTCATCACACTTGATTTCTCTTCTCAGGGTTTTATATAGAACATTAATCAAGATCAGTGAACTTGAAACGTTCCAGGCAGCAAATTACTACGATGTATCAAGTTATTCCAATGCGTTGGGTTTTACAGTGCAAATTCATTTGGAAATGGTTCTCTTTGTCGTTGCATGAAGTTGAAAGAAAGCTTGGTGTAGCGTAATTGACCGTGATATCTCGTTCAGAGGTATTCACCAGTAATCAGGAACCTTGCTTTGATAGTCCAACTCCCCAACGTGGACAGGAAAACGTGTAGGTACTATAAGTAAAAAGTATGCGACTACGCTGGATACAGATGACGTTTAGCGAACGAGTTATGGCTAATATAATCCTAATTCACGTGATGTGCCTGTGGAAAATTTGTGGTTGGAATAAGAGACCAGCGATTGAATAGATCATCTAGAAGATTGTTGTATGAATCAAATAAGTACGGAATTTTCTGCACGAGCTTGCTTCCGACGGACATCGTCATTCATTTGAAGTGCAATGGTCACGAAAAAAAAACAAAACAACTTTTCACCTTAATATTTGGTGGGAATGGGAATGTTACCAACCGATACAAATCGTCATTAAAATTGCCAAATACTGACTTCAATGCCAGTAATATGATATTTTTTTATCTGTATCGAGGGTCCCTCGTGTACGTCACGAGGGACCTTCCTGCTAGATTGTGCCATGAACGGTTTGTAATCCAACATTGCCGCGTAAGAAGGATTTTATAGCACGTCCGAAATCAAACACTGACGCGAAGAGTACACGTGTCCGATTTCCGTTTTTGCGCGCGCGTTCAAAGTAGCTACTACTTTGGCCTATGAAAATCGCAGTACACGCCATAAATCAAATTGATTTTTTGGTGGATGCATTAATGTAACGTACAGAAACAGGCAACGAATTCAATTTGTGACCATTGTACTTCAAACACTGGAAACGTTCTACTGTACCTCTACTTTTCTGTCAAGGTGCTCGTCGTTCTGGAAATAGTCTGCTAGCTTCTTATGCCACAGATATGTTTTTGTGTCGGCGAAATCGGCTTCTTCCTCGGGATCTTGCGTTCGAAGTATTTCTGCTTAAACAGCCTTTGCTCAGAGAACGAGGTTAGTAGAAAATCCAAAAGGCCATCCCCACTATCGCCGAAGACGGACGAAGGAAAGGCCGCAGCCCCTATATACTACGGCCCACTTCATCGCATGGCAAAACGTGGGGAGATCTCGTTTGTCGTTCTTGCGAATCATCATTGTGGTTGGTCTCTTCCTCTCCGAGAATGGAGGAGTTCCACCTCCAGTAGACCAGTCTTTGACGCCTCCAGTAGACAGACCGTCGCTTCAGCAGGTGGCCCCGTTTCCTTTTCAAACTCTGTCGAACCTTGGGCCAGCAAGTGATAACGTAGTAGATTTACGGGTAATTACTTACTTATCGTTATGTCATCCACAAGCAATTTTGACGCGTAATCAACTACGATAAATAAAAACTGACATCAAATATACTGAAAATGTGAAACAAAAGTTACTAACATGGAAGGTCGTCCTGCAAACAGTCGAGTTCTATGTGACTTGTTCCAAACACCCGAGATGCGGAGTTCCTCGCAGGCAATGGACAACCAGAGTGGGTTCTCCTGAGGAACCCTTGAATCGGAGGTGTCTCTCTGCTTGCTTGTCCACACTCTTGCCATACTGACACGAACTCGTCTACAATATTCTGGAACGAAACGTCAAATGCTCAGTGATGAAACAGAGTTAGTGCCTGATGCACGGCTGGGTTTATCGCTCCACCCAATATATGATGCCTGAAGTTAGATGCATTGACGGCATTTAGCATAGCAACGGTTTTTTGTATGGTAAGATAGTGGGGGTTGAGACATCCAATGAGGGGTACATGGTTGGGGTGCTCATGGGTGTAGGGTGGTCCAGCAATGAGGTGCACTCGCAAGGTGTTAGTGAAATCAGTTTAGAAGGTGTTGGTAACCGAAAAGATTTGGGAATTCAGGAAGTGAATCTACCCTAACCCCACCCTAATTCCTACATTAAGCCTCATACATCCGGTACCATGCTATGCATTATCCAATCGAGCCAATTTAAAGCCTAGCTTGGCCTAATGCACAGCTAACAGTAAACAGTGTGCTTTACCTCTTCAAGCCACAGTCATACTAGCCCAGGCCTAGGCAACGAGTATACTATAGGCTAAGGCCTAGCCTAAGTTGTTGAACTCACATGAGTGTTTTCCCCTAGTAAGAACTATACTAGCCAAACTGCAACCGATAACCTACACTTCACACAACCCTTTTCCTGAGCCCAGAGCAAGTTTTCCGGTATTTTTCCACCTCCATTTTGAAGCTAACAACTAACCAAGCAATGGCTTCTCTAAATTTCCATACTCCTTCTGGATTCGACCAGTGAAGTTTCGGCGCTGATGACTGCTTGAAGTAGCAAAATTTTTAGACTCTGTCACAGGAGAAATCCTCACATCATAGTAGACAGGGGAATTTTGGCAGAGACCATACATCAAACTGCAGCTATTCATGTGAATGTAACAAATTGGCACAGACGAATGGTTTTCCTTATCGATTAAGGCAGAATGGTCGCTGAGGAGGCTTAGAACCCCCAAGTTGGGCAAAAAGCGAAACAATTGGGTCTATTTTTTTGAAGGGAACCCTGGCGTGTGTACATCGGTGTAAGTGGTGTGCTGCTTGTCTGCTTTCAATTTCAGTGTTTATTTCCTCGAGATAAGAAAAGATTGACAGCACAGTCCGGAGGTCACGGAAAGGCTCAAGAAAGAGAAATGTGAAGAAGGGTAAAGCAAGAACATATAGTTGAACTTGCCCCAAAATCCAGTAACTTGGGAATAAATAAATGAATGGCATTGATGGTAATGGGGTATAGTGAGGTACATACGGGGAAGCCTGCTTTTTTGACGCTCTCAAGTTAGTGGTCACCTACGAAAATGCACCTGGGGACAGGAGATGGTGGGGTGTTTTCATTTGTCCACAATACTCCGAAAATGTGAGGATTTGTCAGTTTCTAAATGGACGCACAGCCTTATTATTGAAAACAGGCCGGTAACATCGGATTCATTCGGCTTGGAATCCCACTTCTAATAATGGAGGAATAATAATGACAAGGGACAGAAGAATTGCTATAATAAGTATTACTGTCCGAAAAATCACTGAATGAGTTAGATTGAGGCTCCTCGTTCTGAATCCAATCAGCCGCTGGAACTATTCACGGGCATTGATTCAGTGTTCCGAACACACATGAATTTGGTGGTCTCTCGTTCGATTACTTCTTCCCGAGGTCAAACTACTACTAATAAATAATACACCAAAGCTTCGCCACCAAATGCCTCGATGGAAATTCTTTCCGAAAAACGTGAGCAATGGGTGGAATAGCCTCCCAGAAGATGTTGTTTTTAGGAGTGTGAATGTCTCAAAAACAGTTCCTACCTTGTTTTTCCAAAATTTGGTGGTGTCGGGTCCAATGGTATCTTTTTGGATTGCTGTGGTAATAGGGACGTCTTTGGGAATTAGGTTCCTTCTTACTCTTTCAGACTGAACTAAAACTATTGTGATACATGGAGTACTCTAGTCTAGTGTGGCGTTGAACACTCTCCGGAGAGGATATATGCCCTTTGAATAATGTGGTCGTATCACACACCGGAGTGATAACCGTCATACCTGTCTAGCTTAAATGAATACTTGGGATTCTTAATTGCACATTTTTGCTTTGTCCCGTCCGACTCTGTACTTCCACGACTGTACTTGGTCTCTGTTGTAATCCTTAAAGTGTGCTGTTAGCGAGACTATAGAATATATATTGCCTGCTTGTTTTTCATATTTTGGCCGGAGCTAACCTCCGAGATAGCCCGACACATCTATTACTGGTTTGCTGGTACACACTGATCTATTCCAGGTGGGACCGTTAGGAATCTTAACTATGGCTAATGCCTGTCCGGCATGGAATACCGGGTAGTGCATGAAGGGACCTCCTATCAAGCCCTGTCGTAATATACCTACCTTTCAAACAAACCAACGCCCCTTCTTCAGTCTCGAGCACAAGCAATTCGAGACTTGAGTACTGCAACATTTGTTAATTAGTTGGCCATTTCGAAAAAAAATTCCCTACAAAACAAAGCTCTAAGAAATTAATAACGCCCCCCCCTTCGAACCAACAAATCAGAGCCCGTACCTTCGCGATCAAGCTCTTACTCTTTCTTTTTGTTTCTGCACCGATACTGTCCAGTGCGGTTAACAAAATTGTTTAGAGGCCTATCTGACGTACATGAATATATCATTCGAGTGACAGAGCCTCCTCAATTTTCTGCCCTCCTCGTTCATGAGCATATCGACATCATGATAGAGGTTAAGCCTGGGTTGGGTTTTTATTCCTTACGAAATCGGAGGGAAATCTATGCATACATGTCCCTGTGATTGGGTGTGCATGCCGTCTTTTGGAGGTTGACAAAGCGCTTCGACCCCCCCGGAGGGATCGCGCTTATTTTTGTGGTAGTGGGTTTCCAAAGATAGCGTATGACTCACTGTTTGCTTTGAGGCAGACAAGAATCTCGATGGTCAGAAGAGACTGAGAGTCTGAATCTTGATAACACAATACGTCCAGAACATTGGTCCAATCAGCTGAAATTTAGTATGCGCTTTCCTCACATGGGAAGTACATGAACCTTATTGTATTGGTGTACACTGGGGGTCTGTGGGTAGATCGGGAAAATTGTGAAAAATTTAAGAAAATTTATAAATCGGCGGCGGCCGATTATAGCGTATTAACACGATGAATCGCTCCACCTGGACGGATGATCACCTTCTTTGTATCTCGTTTCCTCCTATGAGTACATGTCCCTATCGTTTCGAGATCCGTTCAAAGTTTATCGAAGGTAATAAAGGTTTAAAGTCGGGAAAATCTAATTAACACTATATTTCATGATGCTCAGTCTAATCAGGCCTTACATTGGTCATAATCGCGCTTATGTGGACTGTTGTTCTTCCAGTGAACTATTCCGCGGTGTGTGTTTCCGTATAGCCCCATCAGTAATACTGATGAGACTCACAACGAGTTAGTGACGCCTGTTTAACACGTGTGCTGTATGATCAGTATTTTATCAACGTTACTTATTATGTTTATGAGTATCGGGCAGTGTGTATGCCATAGTTTTTGGGAATCAGAGGAATATTTGGTAAGTTTAATGCTTGGTGACTCATAATTTGACCTCACATAGACGAATAAAGTCCATTCTTGTATTGGGTTTCTCATAATGGAAAATCGTGTGAAACGTGGTTCCAAATGCTCGATTAGGCTGATTTTTAATGTTTGCCGTTCACATATAAAGTACCTTAACCCTTTCGTTTCTGGAGTAGGACAGAGGACCTTTCGTATCGAAAATGTACTGCCTAGCACACATTGCATCGGTTTTTCGACAGGGTTCTTCCTTCAGAGTAATGTTTATAATGAGGTAGGTATTTAGGTAGCTTATAATCCGCCCCACCAAATACACTATAGGTTCAGTCAGTTTCAGTTATATCAGCTTCCATACCCGCGTATGCAGGCGGCACAGACCTACGCGTTTTTTGGTACATCGTGAAAATACATGCTGCGTGAGCATTTGACATCCCTTGAAATAGACCTTCCAATTCTCGCTTGAACGACACTTCGAGTTCTCCCTTTAACAGACGTTTGGACCCTCTATACAAAATACTCACTTTCTCGACTTTCATATCTGGGGAGAGACGAGGAATTCTATCGCAGGATCCTTTCGTCCCACACCTGTAGGTAATAAGAGGTACAGAATTGTAGATGCGGAGCCGAGGCATCTGACGAGATGAGTCGTCCGTGGTAGCCCTAATCATGACGGACGAATCGTCTTCGTCCAGCTATAAGGACGGAAAACACGTTATCAGGCCAACAGTGTACAAGAGATTATTTTATACAGCGCGTAGAATGCAAAGTGATGCATGGAGTCGTTCCCTAAGAGAATTAAGTTTTTCTAATCTCAATGAAGCGAAACGATCCAATAATGTGCTTTTTTTTTTATTCCTTGAACGAAGACAGAGGAATTTTTGCGGTAAATGTCGTGTGTGTGTGTGTTTGGGTGTGTGTGTGGTGTGTGTGTTTGCCGTGGTTTTGTGATTGTGTTGTGTGTGCATGTGTGACGCCCAGCTTCTAAACACGATACTTGTCAGACATGGAGTAGATCAGGCTCTTACGTTGTTTCCCCATGATGAGTACAATGGACCCTATTGTTGTTTGGGGTCATGTTGAGATCATCTGAGGTCACCAGAAGTCAAAGTTTTTTCTGAGAACCTTGTAAACATGATAAGCCCAGAATGATCGGTCCGTTAAAGTTGAGATTCCGGTGTTAGCATTCTTATGATGGTCACAGGACTCCTATTTTTTGTATAGTTCGGAGGTGAATTTTTGTCAAAAAATAGACGATTTGTGAAAAGTCAATAAATTGATCAATTTTGGCTTGTAAACACGATAACTCGACCCCACCGGGGATGAAGCTCAACTCTTTAGTATGTGTGCCCCCATGATGAGTACATGACCCCATCTATTGTTTTGGGGCTCAGGCAGAGGTCTTTGAGGTCACCACAGAAGCAACTCTGAACCTTGTAAACACTATAAGTCCAGAATGGTTGGTCCTGATCAGGTTAAGTAGTGTGTGCTTTTCTATAGGGAGTACAGAACCCTATTGCTTTTGGATAGGTCGGAGGTGACTTTTTTGGTAAAAATAGTCATTTGTGAAAAGTCAAATATCGGTCAATTTTGGCTTGTAAACCACGAAAATACCCGGTCGAACCTACCTGGCTAAATGAAGCTCAACTTAGTATGTTTTGTGCCCCGTGTGAGACATGATCGTTATGGTTGGGGGTCAGGTCAGAGGCATCTTAGGTCGCCAGAGTCAAAGTCTGAAACCATGTAAACACGATCATAATGTTGCCGATCAGTTGAAATTGGTGTATACCTTCCTTATGGGAGTACAGGAACGCTATTGTTTTGGTACAGGTCGTGGTGAAGTTTGCTCAAAATAATAAAATTTGTGAAAATTGATATCTTGTCCCATTTTGGCTGTAAACACTATACCTCGACCCCCACTGTTGGATGAGCTCATACTTGGCGTGTTTTGTTCCCCATTGGCGGCGATCATGGGGGACGGCGTCCCCCCCCACTATTTCGGTTGGGGATCGCAATGCATTTCGGCGCCCCCCCCCCCAATAGCGCTGTTAGGCGGCATATATCATAGCAAACCGTGCTTAAATCAAATCATATGACCTGCATTATCGAGTTGAGTGATTCTGCGCTTCATTTTAAAGTTTCAGACATGAATGTGCCTGTGCAACATGATGTTTCCTCACAGAAAATGCCCTGGAAATTTTTCCTCTGGCTGTTCTTAATTAATTTTCAATGAAAGGAGGGTTCTCCTTCTCCCTATCGTTGCAAAGACTGGCCTTACCAGCGTGGTGTGTTGCTCCCACACTGACTTTAGATCCCTGCCGGGGGACTAGTTGTTTAAATAACAAACTAACTCACATAAAATCGCTAACATGCAAATTGATATTTGAGGTGAATTGGGATGGAGGCGACGGGGGTAGGTCTCCCACCTGCGATGATCTGGGTTTTTTTTTTTTTTTTTTTTTTTTTTTTTAGGGGCCGACCACTTGTTGAAAGTTGGTGCACACACATCACTATGAGAGCACATGGTGCGGCATCGAAAATGCGGCTAGGGAACGCTACAAATTGCATTGTCAGAAAGAAATGACTCGAAATTCAAGTGAAGAAAAGGCTACGTCCAAATTTGCCTTGAAGTTTTCGATGGAATGCCAAAAATTGTAAGCTTGGTTGTTTGTTGAAAGGGAAGGAGGTTGAAACGACGGGGGTAGGTCTACCACCGGCGAACCGTGAATTTTCCTGGCAAACTGGTCTATTTGCAAATTTAAAATGGAGCATTCAGCAATCAATTTATGGGTGCGACCACTTGTTGGAAAGTTGAGTGCGTGCACGGTGCACATATTAAGGGAAGCCACGGTGCCAGTGGAGACCATTTAAAATAGCCATAGAAGATTTCGGCCAGGACGGCACAAATTTGTGCAAAGACATGATCAAAAATTCAGGTGATATAAGTTCATATCCAGATATTGCCTGACTTTTCCATGGTATGTCCAAAAGTGTAAAATTTCCGCGAGCGCGCCGCGCGCAGTTGCGGTTTCCCTTCTGTGTTATAATACTCATTTGGCCACCTATCTGACCCCAATTGGAACTTGTCCCCCCCCCCCAAACCCATGCATCGTCCAGAAATAAAATGGGGGCCGTACTTTGAGTAAAAAACCAGGCCTAAATCTGAGTGATAGGTCAGAGGGGTCAGTGTAATGCCGTTGGTCAAATTGGATCCTGCAAAATCTCGCGCTTCGCGCGAACGTACTGGTTGTTGCCATTGCCCACTTCCATTGCTCCTTTCATGACCGTAACCTCACTTGCATCGTATTTTAGAATGTCACAGCACCCAACGTAACACCTTTAAATTGATCCCTAAGACGTAAGTTTTTGAAACCTTTCCTAAAATAACGATTTGTTATCCTATTTAGAATGCTGCGCACTGTCCCATAAGCACGGGAAGTGCCGTTTTCCTGGAATCTGAGGGCATATTAAACGAATTTTTTTCTTGTACTCCTACGCGTCAACCTGCCACCGGTTGTGGTGCTCCGCATTAGATAGTATTCACTCGTCCGCCCCTTCCAAGCGCCAACCAAAGCGCCGCCCTTGTGTAATCTCCCATGATCTGTACTTAACCCTGTTGTTTTTGGGGTCAGGTCAGAGGTCATCCTAGGTCACCAAGGTCAAAGTCGAAAACCTTGAATTTAGTTCAAGCTTTCTTATATCAAGAGTACGTAACCCGTTGGTTGGTTGGAAAAAATTTCAGACGTTATGTTTGCCCATAATAAGCTGGTACCATCTCCTATTTGTCCTTGTGTCGGTTAAGGTCCAGAAGAGTCAAGGAATCACTAATCCTTTGCTCTGTTTCATATATTAAATCTTTTAATACTGACCATCAAATAACAATACTTCTCATTCCGAGATAATGGAAAAGCAAGATAATACAAACTCGACCGGAAGCATATAAGCAATGCTATTTTCATTGACAAGACACTTGTTTCATTAGCTTATACTAGATAGTTTTGCCAATTCGAGATTATTGCCACTCTAACATGAAGGCAGAACAGTGCTTTCGAGTTCTTCTATGCGATAAAACGACTCCCGAACATCTGCTACTACTCGAATAATTTAATAATTTGAACGCTATACTCTGAGGATGATTCTGATGATTATTTTGAGAGACTAATTGGGTCGCACTGAAAGTACGACTAACGTGTAAGAAGATCTACAATGGTTTATGAAACAAAGAACTCCCCAATATATTCAAAGAAAATATTCTCGTATACCCTACTGAAGTTCTCTGCAGCCGGGTCTTTTACCGCTGCCGCCACTCATAATGACTGGCAAAACAGTATTTCCTGAAGATCTTCTCAATACAAGCCAAGAACGGACCGATTTACCCCTACCAGCAAAAATTACGAATCCGTGGCATCTTTTGAACGTTATCTGCGAGTCCTACTGTAGTCTCCATACTCACTACTACGTTTTTTCAAAGGATTCTGTAAATCTCCTATTCATCATTCTCAGTCCACCTTATAGTTTCATGCTATTTGTTCCCCCTCGTTTCATCGTTGTTTTCCTTCGTTTAAGCATTCATGTTCAAAGTATGTTATTTCATGGACACCTCGGGAAGATTAGCGGTTACGCTAATTAGTATGCAGGTATGTATGGATGATGTATGTATGTTATGCATGTATGGATGATGATGATGTATGTATGTATGTATGTAGGATGTAACAACATGGGGGGGGGCATTAGGGGGGCGTATGCAATGCAGGTGAGGCGATTTGTTCTTATGATATTAATAGTCGAGCAGAGGTTCGAACTAAATTATTCAAGTGCGCAAGGAGTGCAGAGCTGGTTATTGCATTTTTCTTAAGATGCGGATTCTTTAACAGGTACACGAAAAAGGCAATGCCTCCTTTGGCGGCGGGTTAACTCATTGTGGGGGTTGGGGTGAGCAAAAGTATTTAGTATGTATTGAGTATGTATGTATGTATGTATGTATGTATGTATGTATGTTAGGTATGGTATGTTTGGTGTTGGTGTGAGTGTGGGGCTGTGGGAAAGACCACGTCAACTGGGTTACCTGGTTAGAGCGTCTATGATGATGATGGTCGGTCTTGTGTTCGGGTTCGCAAGTACAACCGCGGGGACAACTGGGGGCAGGCGTCTCGAAATCCTTGGGCATATTGAGAAAATCTGTGTTTAAGAAAGAAAAAGTACAATCATGTATGGGTTCGAGTTATTAATAGGTTATGAGGCGGTTTTTCCCCCTTGACATGCGCCATGAAGCGTCAACACTTGCTGTAAAATGAACAAGTGAATAGTCTAACGAATTCTGTAATTGTACAGGAACGTTCATTGTAGCCTGTCCGTGCGTATGTGTGTGCGTATGTATGTTTGAGTGTGCTGTGTGTTGTGTGTGTGGTGTGTGTGCGTGTGCGTGTGCGTGTGCGTGTGCGTGTGTGTGGTGTGTGACAAATCTGTCAGCACGAATCTAACGAACGCAAAGAGCGTATACGGTTCAAAAATAGGCAACCGGTGGGTTGCCTCATGTGGAAGAGGATGAACCATTGTGTTTAGTGCCAGTTCGAGGTAATCAAAGGTCACGACAGGGCAGCGAGTCAAAAACCTTGGCGACACCGAATCTAACGAAGGACAAGTATCTAATAAGTTACAGGAGGTATGTGGGGTGAACATATGGTTGGGAGGAACCCCATGTTTTCGGTTGTCAGGGTCCAAGGTGTGAGTGAAGGTCACCATAGGGCATTCTTCTGTATCTTGCTAAAACGGAACATTCCGAGAAATGTTGTAATGGAAAGTCTGTTCGTCAAGCGTGGTGAATGCAAATCTAGTGACTTATTGTGACCTCATTTGTCCCGTTGACCTCATTTGACCCCATGACCCTGTGTTATCTCAGCTATGTCATCTGGATAGGGTCACAAAAACTCTAAAAAACGGGATAATTGATGTAGGAATGATGTAAAGGAAGGGTCGTGGTACGAAAATTCCTCTGACAAAGCACATCTGGACGTGTGGTGTGTAGTAAGGTGATTTTTCTTCTACTTGCCTGCTTAGTATAAATGCAGATGTCAGGTGATTTTGTAAGTCTTCTTTTGTTACAGGAGGTCCGGATATTTGGAAGGGATCACTACGCATAATTGCGTTCTCGTTGAGGCGAGCACTCGGTTCATGAAACGAGTTAGTTCTAATGAACAGTTGAAAGAACCAGCAGGAAGCACCATATTTTGTAATATAAAAGAAATATATAAAATAGTTCACTATCGAACTGACCGTTTGAACAGGATAGTTTTCCCACTCTAGAATAACTTGAGACGCACGTCCCATCAAAGAACGCTCCACGGCGTAGTCACTGTGTGCTGTGTGTAGATATCACTGAGGCCCAATCTTAAGCCGCACTTGAGTGATTAGTAAAGAAAATATTCAACAATTTTAATTGATGAATCGATCCCCTGCTCTATTTCCGCCACTTGGAGCAGATAGATTTGAATGCCCGCAGTAAAATATGGGTTACCAGGTTACAATCGGGTCAAAACGAAATTGTCGAACAGTTCTAGTGTTTAATATATTTGGGGTAAAAGTAGAGTTCTGGGATAGGTTTTTTGTTTGCCACTCACATTGCATATTCCCAGTCTCTATGAGCAGTCGAGAGCATGTTTTCGAGTGTCAGATAGATCCCGGAAATTCTCCGACGAAGT
>JAODTK010003921.1:217500-237406 GCA_026419785.1 Sclerodactyla briareus
GATTTCAGCATTTTAAGATCGTCCCCTAAGGAATGCCTTATGGATACATGGTGTGTATAGTCAGATATTTGGTGTGTGTGTGTTGTGTGTAGGGGAGTAATTTTTATAATCCACATTGCACTATAGCGCCCTCTATATGCATATCCTTATGGAGACATCTCCAATACTCAATACCATGTTAGCAGGGGTATGGAAAGTATGATGTAACGTGATCCGAAAGAGTGCCTGATTACGAGCACAATCAGTGATTTCCGAAGTTTCCAGCCTCATTTTCTCTCCATCTGTGTACCAGATCCTGATTGTTTGAGGTGTCTAAGGTTTTCCAGAATAGATCGACCGAACGACATGGGACACTGCTGCTGGAAGATGCTGGTGGGCATGCCATCCAATTTGCAAAACAAATTGAAACTCATTTTAAACTAGAGGAGTGCTGTGTTTCGCTGAAATCACTATCCGCAACCCACACAACTACAAACTGGGTGTTAAAAACTTGCTAATTATCATGTGATGTCTTTAAACTCTAGTGGTTTCGCCTAACAGGGATTTAAAACCGGCATGATTTTACTGGGTTCCTCTTTGATTGATTACCTGTTGCACGATCTGTCCACCAAGATGAAACAAGAACTGCTGAAGAACCTTACGGACACAAAGTTCACAATGTCAATTCTTCATTCAATGCCATTTCCAATGAACATGACTCTCTTTAATACCACTACCAGGGCCAAGTGGTTAATAATAACACAGGTCAAATACTGATTTGATTTCAATCGCAGCCTTAACAGTTGTTCCAAATATCGCCGCCAGAACACAATATAGCCCCAAAGGGTGGGGTTTGTCAACCATACATTGGCTCGCGTCCGTGCCCCGCTTTAGCTCTAATACCCTATGTTTATAATATCCAAGGCCTGGCACATCATCACAGACGGTAATTCCATCACCAACTTTTTGTGTTTCCTCCACTCTATGTACTATGGTAAGCTACCCCTGGCAAATCTGTGCAAGGCACAACACTGTTCATGAAATTCATTATTATTAATATAGTATTATTATTATTAATATTTATTAGTAATATCATTATAATAATATAATATTATTATTAATTATTTATTATTATTATTATGTATTATTATTATTATAATATTATTATTATTATTATTATATTTTATTAGTTGTGCGCTACCTACGCGCAGGTATTTTATATGTCTTAGTGTTCAGAATTGGATCCTTTGTGCAGACATATGGATTTCCATTTACAAAAATTAGAACTTTGACTCTGGGAGTTTTTAACTATCACTGAAAGAGGGTTCTCATTCAATTCCTATCGGTTGCAAGAGACTGGGTATTACCAACTTGGCGTGTTGCTTGTTCAAATCGCTAAACCTGAAGGAAAGTGAGTTTTGCGGGCAATGGGGTTTTTCATCCATCTGGCAGGACCCGGTGGGGGATGTTTTGGCACAAAGGTTGTTTGCAAATTTAGGTATCAACAAAAGGGATAGGTGCGACCACTGTTGCATTGACAGTTGGATGCACAGTGCGAAATGATATCACTATTGGTGAACCCGTGCCCCATGGAAAATTCGACCTGGGAATGCCCAAAATTCGTATCAAAGACATGATTCAAAACCCAGTTGACGATTGAGTTTATGTCTAAGGATTGCCCGAATTTTCGATGAAAGTAACCCCAAAATGTTTTTTGGGGGGGGGGGGAAGATATGATATTTGCAAATTAAAATAGAGTATACACAATCCAGCAATAAAATTATGAGTGAAAGTGTAGAAATTTTCGCTTCTACTTCTCTGTTTATACTCATTTGGCCACCGTTTGAGATTCCAAGAAAACATGTCTTGCCCCAATTGGAAGTTTCCCATGTGCATGCCGTCCGCAAAAAATAGACCATGATGGTCGTAATCTTGAATAAAAAACTACTATGTCAGTTCAATGTCATGAAGTTTGATCACATTGATTGGATCACGCCAACTTAGTGGTTGTTGTCATTTTCAGTACTTTCAATGACCTATAGCCTGACTTGCATCGTATTTAGCTGTCACAACCTTTATCCCTAAGGCGATCATTTTTAGAAAATTTGTCCTGTAACTTTTCTTTAGCATTTTCAAGAAATGGTCACTTACTGTCTCATAAGGCATGGAAAGTTGCCGCTTTCCTGCAATCTAGGGGGTCTGTCAAGCGAACATTTTTGTTGTACGCCTGTGGCAGCCCTCCGCTTAGATATTACCCCCCCCCCCCACCATCGGAAACAAATCGTCGTCCTTGTTACTTATTATTATTATCTTATTATTATTATTGTGTTTTTTTTCTCATCTCATTTATTCGCTCTATAAATGCATTTAAAACTGCTACGTGTTATGGCTTCTTCTCCTAGAAAATCAGATAATACCTGTTTTAGATGCTTCGAAAAGGAAACACAAGCTTTCATATGCTCTTTTGTTTTTAGCATGAATTGTGCTATGTTTCTCTTACTTAAAGTAACATTATTTTGTTAATAAATTCGTTTACAGCAGGGGTTTCGTTATTTAGCTTTTCTCCCAAGTCTATATTTAACTGTAAAATTAGAAAGTTGTATGGATGACTTGGAAATCTGCTTATCCCAACGAACATATCAGATGTAGTAATCTAAACTGCCTGCCTAAACTACTTTGTTCTAAGTCTAATATGAAATCGGACGCAGCTACCCTCAAGTAAAGTGTTCTCATACAGTGGCGTAGCCAGAGCTTTTTTTTTTTTTTGGGGGGGGGGGGGTTGAGGTCCGATCGAAGGGAAGCGCACCCTCCTAATAGCTTCATCACCCTCCCTATTGGCACATAATGCCAATTTAATGTGCCCCTAAACACATACCTTGGCAAAATCATTGATAACACTGCAAAAATTCCACTGAAACATGTTTTATGCTAAAAATTAAGTTGTCATTTCGGTCGGGGGAGGGGGTGGTTCAGTCCCCCTCCCCCCCCCCCCCCCTGGCAACGCCGCTGGTTCTATAGTTCCCTCTGGACGGTGCACCTGGTGTTATCTTTCATAGTCATTACAAAAAGTATTGGTTTGTACCAAGATACGAGAAAAATCGAAACTGAAAACCAGCTGATTTGCTCCTCCCGGCGATACCTAAAATGCTCGGAAGGTGCTTCTTTTCAATGAAAATCAATTCAAATAAAATGAGCGTTCGACTTTTGAAGGGCCCTGGAGGTATAAAAATGGAAATTATAATTATACTATACGAACAGCGAGAACTAACTGAAACGGTTTGTAGAACCAAATTTCTATAAAAAAACAAATAATCTAAACCAAAAAAACACAAGCTGTGTGTTAATCTATCACGGATGTCTTCATGCATCTTGGAATGAAACTAGCACACCGTAATATATGTGAAGGGCTATGGTCGGCGATCACGGGGGGATTTTGGGGGGGGACATATATCAAATTTCGCCCCCAATTTTTTGCGGACTGGTGAGAAATCTATAATCATAGGTACTACGGCGATACCACGACAGTCCAACTCATATTTTCTTATTAATCTCCTACATTTATGTTGAGGCCAATGCAAAAAGATTTGGCCTGCGCCGCGTTGAATCCTATCTTTTCCCTTACATGTTTAATACGTAGTCCCATGTATACCATAACTGTCCAATTCTGCCATACGATTTTTCTCTCCATTATTTATTACCACCGATGGATAGACCCATTTGAGGCTCTACGAAACAGTGCGCACTTTGGGCCTAAGGGGCTACTTTTGGCGCAGTGGGAGTTTGAAAATGGGCATAACCTCCGATCGGGCCTGTAGTTTGGACCATTGGATCAGCCTCTCGGTTTTTCCATCGGACTGTAATGGTTTCACCTATTCGGTCACTGTTAAAAATTTGGGCGGTATCGTATGCCTTCTGTAGGGTTATACACAAGTTCTCCATAAGGCTGTGCATTTTAATATACACAACTGTAGTGTTATACACACTTCTCCATAAGGCTATGGTCCCATACGGCCATACATGTTAATATACAAAACTCTGTAGGGTCACACACGTCTCCCATAGGGCTAGACATGTTAATATACTATTCTTACTGTTTGTTATCCAGACAGGTGGAGAAGCCGCATTGGCGGTATTCTAAAAATCGCCTAATGGGTTTTTTTGTTTCGATATCTCCGTAGAGCTCGACGCGCTGAAGGGATTGCGCTATATCCAACTTCATAGCTGTTCCATGGTGTGGATAAGCAGATTAAAATTCGAAAAATTGACTTTTCAAAGTTGAATATCCCAAAAACGAAACCTATAAGGCAAAATGATTTGGCCCAGTAATCTTCTCCCTACCTGATCCCTAAAGCTAAGTTTCGGAACGATCCCGAGACGGACCTCAATTGGGTACAAACGCACAAAACCCTTGTCGATTTTTCACCATTTGGGGTCATTACCTGGGATCTTTCCGAAACATCGTTCTGGGTTTTCTCGGATGGGGGACATCACTGGCAAAGCATTTCTGAAGTATCTTGTTCGTGTTTTTTGAGATATTCGACGTGAAAAGTCAATTTTATCAATTTTAGGTGCCCATAACTCAATAACGGAACTGCTAAAAAGTTGGGACATTGCGCAATCGATTCAGCGCGTCCAGGTCTATCGGAAGGACTTATGTAAATCAGACGATTCCAATAACCGCCGAATCCGTTTTCTGAAAAAGGAGAACTGAAAAAGTGCAATACCGAACTACCGGCTTGCCGGTATTGCATCTTTTTAACTGATGCAAGCGACTTTCCCGGAAGTGAATATTCTGGCGTAGCGTAGGCCAGTTTCTCTATATTTGGCCCCAGTATAGCGCCATATCCCCCAGTAAGGTAGACTTTAAAGCCACTAGGTGAGACCCGCAAAATTCGCGTGATTTCGACTTTGCGGCGCGATATCTTTGCGAACAAGAGGCTCCAAGTCGCTTCGCTGATGTCTTCACCCGTTTCCCCCCATGTCCGGAAAATACTAGGAATCCTTTTTTTTTCAGGCCAAAAAAAAAACAATTAGTACAGGATATACGAGCGGGGGTTGGGGGGTTGCAGGTCACGTGATTTTTGGCTTTTATTGTAATGTTGTCGTATAGGCCCCTGTTTTAGCGTTAATTCTCCGGAGTGGCAGGTACTTGTCGTTATTTATTACCATCGATGGATAGACCCATTTGAGGACTTAAACAAACATTCGCACTTTGGGGCGTACGGTCGTACTTTTCCGCGCAGTGGGCGTTGAAAATGGGCCATAAAAACCCCAATCGATGGGCTGTATTAGGACATTGGAATCCGCCTCTCGAGTTCATCGGACTGGAATGTTCTCACCGATCCGTGTCACTGTTCAAATTTTGGGGTTACGTATGAACTCTGTCGGTTATACACACGTCCCTCTAAGGCTGTGCAGTTTCATAATACACAACTGTAGGGTTAGACCCACTCTCCATAGGCGATAATGGTCTCCATAAGCCCATACATGTTAATATACACAACTCGGTAGGGTTTACACACTCTCCAGGGGCTCTACATGTTAATATACCTATTATTACTGTTTGTATACCATACAGGTGGAGAACCGCATTGGCGGTATCTTAAAATCGCCTCAGTTTCGATTAGATTCCGATAGAGTCGACGCCCGGAATGATTGCGCTATATCCAACTTCATAGCATTTTCCATTGTGGGGATTAGCAGATTAAACTTCGACAAATTTGACTTTTTCAAAGTTGAATTCTCAAAACCGAAACAAGATCGGCAAAGTGATTTGCCCGTAAACTTCCCGTACCTAATATCCCTAAAAGCTAAGTTTCGGACCGATCCAGATTACCCCAAATTTGGTAAAAACGCACAATACGATTAATACCCTTGCGATTTTTAAGCCAACCATTTGGGGTCATCTACCTGGGATATGTCCGAAACATCGTTTTTTGGGGGTTCTCAGTTATGGGGACATCACTGCCAATCCATTCTGCCGATCTTGTCCGGTTTTCAGATATTCGACTTTGAAAGTCAATTTTTAACAATTTTAGGTGACCATAACTCACTTACGGAACATGCTAAAAAGTTTGGACTGACGCAATCGCTTCAGGGCGTCAAGGTCTATCGGAGAGGTTGATATCAAACGATTCCAATACTACCGCCAATCCGGTTTCTGAATAAGGATACGACAAGTGCAATACCGGAAATACCGGCTTGCCGGTATTGCATATTTAACTGATGAAGCGACTTTTCCCGAAGGCATATTTCTTTTCTGGTCGTATAGTAGGCCCAGTTTCGCTATACTTTGCCACCAAGTTTAGCGCCATATACCCCCATAAGGTAGACTTATGCCAATAGGTGAGACCCGCAAAAGTCGCGCGACTTCGACTTTGCGCGCGCGATTTCTTGCGAACGGCGGCTCCAATCGCTTCGCTGATGTCTCACCGTGTCCTCCCCCATGCCGGAAATACTAGGAATAATTTTTTTTCAGGGCCAAACAAAAAAACAAAACAAGTCGTAACAGATATATGAGAGCGGAGGGGGGTGGGGGGTTGCAGGCCCGGATTTTTGGCTTTTATTTTAATGTTCTCGTATGGCCCATTTGTTGAGCGTTAATCTCCGGAGTGGCAGGTACTTGCGTATTTATTACCATCATGATAGACCATTTGAGGACTCTACGGAACAGTGCGCACTTTGGGCGTCCGGGCGTACTTTTCGCGCAGAGGTGGGCTTGCAACTGGGCCCAAACATCCGATCGGGCTGAGTTCGGACCATTGGAATCAGCCTCTCGAGTTCCTCGGACTGTAGATGTTCTCACCTATTCGGGTCACTGTTAAAAGTTGGGCCCCCCCCGGTTAAAAAACCCGTTTACAAAAAATGACTCTGTAGGGTTATACACCGTCCTCCCTAAGGCTGTTATGTTAATATACACACTGGTAGGGTTATACACCGTCTCCATAAGCGAATGGTTCCCTCCATTAGGCCATACATGTTAATATACACAACTCTGCAGGGTTATACACATCGTCCCATAGGGCTCTACCATGTTCAATACCGATTTTACTGTTGTTACACCATAACAGGTGGCGAAACCGCATTGGCGGTGATTCTTAAAATGCCTAAAGTGTCGTTATCCGCAGAGCTCGACGCCCTGAATGGTTGCTCTATATCTCAACTTCATAGGATGTTCCATTGTTGGGATATATCAGATTAAAATTCGAAAATTACTTGTTTCAAAGTTGAATATCTCACAAAAACCGAACAGATATGGCACATGATTTGGCCCAGAACTTCCCGTACTAATATCCCTCAAAGCTAAGTTTCGGACCCATCCCAGAGATTGACCCCAAATTTGGTAAAAACGCACATACAAATACCCTTGTCGATTTTTTTAACCATTTGGGGTCATTTATCTGGGATCTGTCCGAAACATCGTTTTGGGGTTATCAGGTATGGGACATCACTGGGCCAAGTCATTCTGCCGTATCTTGTCCGTTTTCGAGATATTCGACTTTGAAAAGTCAATTTTTAACACTTTTTAGGGTGACCTAATCACTTACGGAACTGCTAAAAAAGTTTGGGACAATGGCGCAATCGATTCCGCGCGTCATGTCTATCGGATAGGTTGATATCATACGATTCCCAATAATACCGCCAATCCGGATTCTGAAAAGGAGACTGAAAAAGTGCAATACCGAAATACCGGCTTGCCGGAATTGCATATTTTACTGATGAGCGACTTTCTCCCGGAACTGAATATTTCTGTCGTATAGAAGGCAAGTTTCTCTATACTTTGCCACGCAGGTATAGCGCCATATACCCCCATTAAGTAGACTTAGCCCATAGGTGACCCCGCAAAAGTCGCGGCGCGCTTTCGACTTTGCTTGCGCGATACGTTGCGAACCGCGGCTCCAATCGCTTCGCTTGTGTCTTCAGCCGTTCCCCCCCATGCCGGAAAATACGAGGAATTTTTTTTTTCAGGGCCAAAAAAAAACACAAAGTAGCAAGGAGTATATGAAGCGAGTGGGGGGGGGGGGTTGCAGTCACGTGACTTTTGGCTTTTATTGTATTTCTCGTATAGTCCATGTTTGAGCGTTATTTCTCCGAAGTGGCCGGTACTTTTGTCGTTAGTTTTACCATCGCTTGATAGACCCATTTGAGGACTCTACGGAACAGTGCGCACTTTGGGCGTAAGGGGCGTACTTTTCGCGCAGTGGGCGTTTGCAAATGGGCCATAACATCCGATCGGATCTGTTTTTCGACCATTGAATCAGCCTCTCGTTTCCATCGGACTGTTATCTGTTCCTCACCTATTCGGGTCACTGTTAAAATTTGGGCTGTACTTAGGATCTGTAGGGTTTAACACACGTCTCCCTAAGGCTGTGCATGTTAATAACACAGTGAGGGTATACACCCTCTCCCATAAGGCGATGGGTCTCCATAAAGCCATACATGTTAATATACACACCTCTGTGGGTTATCCACCACGTCTCCATAGGGCTCTACATGTTAATATACCTATCTTTACTGTTGTTATCCATAACAGTGGAGAAGCCGCATTGGCGGTATTCTTAAAAATCGCCTAAGTTCGATTATCCGATGAGCTCGACGCCCTGAATGGATTGCGCTAATATCTCAACTCATAGGCATGTTCCATGTTGGGATAATAGCAATTAAAATTCGAAAACATTGAACTTTCACAGTTTGAATATTCTCAAAACCGAAACCAGATATTGGCAAACTGGATTTGGCCCAGTAACTTCACCCGTACCTACTATCCAAAAGCACGTTTTCGGACCGATCCCAGAGATTGACCCGCCACATTTGGTAAACCACAATAACAAATACCCTGGCTATTTTTTAACCAATTTGGGATCATTACCTGGGATCTGTCAGAAACATCGTTCTGGGGGTTATCAGGTATGGGGACACAATGGCCAAAGCCATTCTGCCGTATCTGTCCTGTTTTCGAGATTTCACTTTGGAAAAGTCCATTTTTAACATTTTAGGGTGCCATAAAATTCAATTCCGGAACATGCTAAAAATTTGGAATGACGCAATCGATTCAGCGCGTCAAAGTCTATCGGATAGGTTGATATCACGATTCCAATAATACCGCCAATCCGGGTTGTGAAAAAGGAGACTGAAAAAGTGCCATACCGGAATTACCGGCTTGCCGGTATGCATATTTTCTGATGAAGCGACTTTTCCCGAAGTGAAAGTTCTGTCGTATAGTAGGCAATTTTCTCTATACTTTGCCACCAAGAATAGCGCCATATACCCCCGTAAGGTAGACTTAGCCAGTAGGTGAGACCCGCAAAAGTCGCGCCGCTTTCGACTTTGCGTGCGCGATATCTTGCGAACACGGCTCCAGACGCTCGCTATGGCCTTCGGCCGTTTTCCCCATGCCGCAACTACTAAGGAAGTTGTTTTTTCAGGGCCCAAAAAAAAAAAAAAAAAGTTAGTACAGGAGAATGAGAGCGGGGGGGGGGGGTTTCAGGTCCGTGACTTTTGGCTTTTATTGTAATGTTCTTGTATAGGCCCATGGTTGAGCGTTAATTACTCCGGAGTGGCAGGTCCTGTCGTTATTTATTACCACGATGGATCGACCCATTTGAAGGACTCTACGAAACATTGCGCACTTGTCGTAAGGGCGTACTTTCGCGCACGTGGCGGTTTGAAATGGGCCATTACATCCGCTCTGGCTGTAGTTCGGACCATGAATCAGCCTCTCGAGTTTCATCGGACTGTATATGTTCTCACCTATTTTCGGGTCACTGTTAAAATTTGGGCGTACGTAATGACTCCTGTTAGGGTTTACACACGTCCCCCTCCCTAAGGCTGGCATGTTAATACACACTGTAGGGTTTATAACACACTCTCCATATGCTATGGTCGCCATAAGGCCCATAATGTTAAAACACAACTCTGTAGGGTTATACCACGTCTCCATAGGGCTATACATGTTAATATACCTATTATTACTGTTTTTATCCATAACAGGTGGGAAACCGCATTGGCGTTATTCTTAAAATCGCCCTAAGTTCGATATAATCCGATTAGAGCTCGACGCCCTGAGATTGGATTGCGCTATATCTCAACTTCATAAGCATGTTCCATTGTTGGATATAGCAGATTACAATTCGCAATTGACTTTTCAAAGTTGATCCTCTCAAACGCAACAAGATATGGCAAAATGAATTGGCCCAGTAAACTTCCCGTACCTCCTATCCCTAAAACTATTTTCGACCGATCCCAGAGATTGCCCAAATTGGGTAAAACGCACATACAATACCCTTGGTCGAATTTTTTAACCATTTGTGGGTCCATTTCTAGGATCTTCCGAAACCAATCGTTTCTGGGGGTGTTACATGTATGGGGACTCAGCTAGGGCCACGCCATTCTGCCGTATCTTGTCCGGTTTTCGAGATATGCGACTTTGTAAAAGTCAATTTTCACAATTTTATGTGACCATAACTCATTTACGGAACATGCTAACATTTTTGGAACCTGACGCAATCGATCATCCGGGGGGGCGTCAAGGTATATCGGATAGGTTGATATCAGACGATTCCAATAATACCCGCAATCCGGTTCTGAAAAGGAACTGAAAGTGCTATCCCGAATACCGGCTTCCGGTATGATATTTTACTGATGAGCGACCTTTCCCGGAAGTGATATTTCTGTCGTATAGTAGGCAAGTTTCGCTATACTTTGCCACCAAGTTTAGCGCCATATACCCCCAGTAAAGTAGACTTAGCCAATAGGTGTGACCCGCAAAAGTCGCGCGATTTCGACTTTTGCGCGCGCGATATCTTGCGAACATTGGCTCCAATCACTTCGCTGATGTCTTCAGAGCCTTTCCCCCATGCCGGAAAATACTAAATAATTTTTTTTCAGGGCCAAAAAAAAAAAAAGTTAGTACAGAAGTATATGAGAGCGGGGGGAGGGGGGGTGCAGGTCCGTGACTTTTGGCTTTTATTGAATGGTTTCTCGTATATGCCCATGTTTGGCGTTAATTACTCCGGAGTGGAATGTATAGTCGTTTTTTTATTCCACTCCGATGGATAGACCCATTTGAGGACTCTAATGAAACAGTGCGTACTTTGGGCGTAAGTGCGTACTTTTGGCGCAGTGGGAGTTTGAAAATGGCCATAACATCCTATCGGGCTGTAGTTTGGACCATTGGACTCAGCCTCGCGAGTTCCATCGGACTGTACATGTTTTCACCTATTCGTGTCCCTGTTAAATTTGGGCTGTACGTAATTACTCTGTAGGGTTATACACCGCTCCCATAAGGCTTGCATGTTAATATACACAACTTGAGGGTATACACACGTCTCCATAAGGCTATGGTCTCCATAATGCCATACATGTTAATATACAAAACTCTGTAGGTTTATCACACGTCTTCATAGGCTGATACATGTTAATATACTTTTTATTACTGTTGTTATCCATACAGTGAGCAACCGCGGTGGCGGTAATTCTTAAACTCGCCTAAGTTCGATATACCGATAGAGCTCGACGCGCTAAATGGATTGCGCTATATCTCAACTTCAGACATTTCCATTGTTGGGATATATCAGATTAAATTCGAAAAATTGACTTTTCAAAGTTGAATATCCCAACGAAACAAGAGATGGCAATGATTTGGCCCAGTAAACCCCCTACCTGATATCCCTAAAAGCTAAGTTTCGGACCGGGGATCCCAGAGATTGACACTCAAATTGGGTAAAAAACTCACAATACCCTTGTCGATTTTTTCACCCCAATTTGGGGTCATTACCTGGGATCTGTCCGAAACATTGTTCTGGGGGTTTCCGTTATGTGGACACTCACTTGGCAAAGCCTTCTGCGTACTTGTCTTTTTTGAGCTATTCGACTTTGAAACGTCACTTTTGTATTACACTTTTAGGTGACCATAACCTCAATCACGGAACATGCTAAAAGTTGGGACATGGCGTAATCGATTCAGCGCGTCAAAGTCTATCGGATAGGTTGAAATCAGTCGATTCCAATAAACCGCCAATCCGGGTTTCTGAAAAAGGAGACTGAAAAAGTGCCATACCCGGAAATACCTGCTTTTTTTTGGCCGGTATGCATAATTTTACTGATGAAGCGACTTTCCCCGGCAGGCGCATATTCTGTCGTATAGTAGGCAAGTTCTCGATACTTGCCACCAAGTATCGCGCCATAATACCCCCAGTAAGGTGAACTTAGCCAATGGTGAGGCCCGCAAAAGTCGCGCGACTTCGACTTTGCGCGCGCGATTTCTTGCGAACAGCGGCTCGAATCGCTTCGCTGGTGTCATCAACCGTTCCCCCATAGCCGGAAATACTAGGAAAATTTTTTTTCCAGGGCCAAAAAAAAAAAAAAAGTAGTATAGGAGTATATGAGAGCGGGGGGGGGTTGCAGGTCACGTGGCAACTTATGGCTTTTATTGTAATGTTCTCGTATAGGCCCTTTTTGAGCGTTAATTCTCCTCGGAGTGGCAGGTACTTTACACAATCGGTTTAAGGGGTTTCTACACACGTCTCCATAAGGCTATGGTCTCATAAGGGCCATACATGTGAATATACACAACTGTAGGTATACACACGTCCTCCATAGGGCTAGACATGTTAATATACTATCATTACTGTTGTTATCCATAAAACAGGTGGAGAAGCCGCATTGGCGGTATTCTTAAAATAGCCTAAGGTCGATATATCCGATAGAGCTCGAAGCGCTGATGAAGGATTGCGCTAGATCTCCAAATTAATAGCAATGTTCCATTGTTGGGATTTATAGCAGATTAAAATTCGAAAAATGACTTTCAAAGTGAAATATTTCAAAAACGAAACAAGATATGGCAAAATGATTTGGCCCAGTAAAACTTCCGTACTGATATCCTAAAGCTAAGGTCGGACCGATCCCAGAGATGACCCCAAATTGGGTTAAAAACGCACCAATACAATAAATTACCTTGTCGATTTTTACAAACCAAGGTGGGGTCATTACCTGGGATCTGTACGAAACATCGTTGGGGTTATCAGGTATGGGGAAATCACTGGCCAAGCCATTCTGCCGTAGCTTGTTCGGTTTTCGAGATATTCGACTTGAAAAAGTCAATTTTTACACAATTTAGGGGTGACCATATCATCAAAACGGAACAACATGCAAAAAGTTGGGACAAGGCGCAATCGATTCAGCGCCGTCAAGGTCTATAGGATAGTGAAATTTTGAAATCAGACGATTCCAATAATACCGCCAATCCGGTTTCTGAAAAGGAGATGAAAAGGCAATACCGGCTTGACGGAAAAGGGAATATGCATATTACTGATGAAAGCGATTTTCCCGCAACGAAAGGTGAATATGTCTGTAGTATAGTAGGAAGTTTATCTATTACTTTGCCCCCACTTAAAGCGCCATATACCCCAGAGGGTAGACTTGCCAATAGTGAGACCGAAAGTCGCGCGATTTCGACTTTTGCGCGCGCGAATATCTTGCGAACAGCGGGCTCCAATGCTTTCGCTGGTGTCTTCAACCGTTTCCCAGACGGAAAATACTAGAATATATTTTTTTCAGGGCAAGAAAAAAAAAAGAAGTTAGACAGGAGTAGGGGAGAGCGGGAGGGGGGGGGGGGGTTGAAGGC
Organism: Sclerodactyla briareus; assembly: GCA_026419785.1. NCBI lineage: Eukaryota > Metazoa > Echinodermata > Holothuroidea > Dendrochirotida > Sclerodactylidae > Sclerodactyla > Sclerodactyla briareus. Next base: position 231,104 of record JAODTK010003921.1, read on the forward strand.
ACGAGACTTTGGTTTTATGTATGTTCTCGTAGAGGGCCCTATGTTTGAGCGTGAAATGTTAATTACTCCGGAGTGGAAGTTATATAGTCGTATTATTAACCACCGATGGATTCGGACCCATTTTAGGACTCTACGAAACCGTGCGCACTTTGGGCGTAAGGGCGTACTTTTGGCGGAGTGGGCATTTGGAAAATTGGGCCATCATAACATCGAGATCGGCTTTGGGTTGGACCAGTGGAATCAGCCTCGCGAGTTCCATCGGACTGTATATGTGTTCACTATTATGGTCACTGTTCATAAAAGTTGGAGGTACGTAGACTCTGTAGGTTATAACACGTCTCCATAAGGTGTGCAGTTAAATATACACAAACTGTTAGGGTTATTACACGTCTCCATAAGGGTATGGTCTCCATAAGGCCATTTTTGTAAAAAAAAAAAACATTTGGGGTTTTTAATATTTACACACTATGGGTAGGGTTGCGACACACGTCTCCATCAGGGTTAACATGTTACTATCCTATTATTACTTTGTTAGCCATAACAGGTGGAGAAGAAGAAGGAGAAAGACCGCATTGCGGGTATTCTTAAAATACGCCTAAAGTTCGATATATCCGATAGAGCTCGACGCGCTGAATGGATTGAGCATATCTCAACTTCATACATGTTCCATTCTGATTTACAATTAAAATTTGACAATGGACTTTTCAAAGTTGAATATCTCAAAATGAAAAAAGATATGGCAAAATGATTTGGCACAGTAAACTTCCTGTACCTAATATCCTAAAAGATAAGTTTCGGACCGATCCAGAGATTTGACCCAAATTGGGTAAAAACGCCAAATACAATAATACCTGTCGATGGTTTTAACCAATTTGGTGGTCATATCGGGATCTGTCCGAAACATTGTTGCGGGGGTTATCAGGTATGGGACATCACTGGGCCAGCCATTCTGCATATATTGTTCGGTTTCGAGATATCGACTTTTAAAAGTACAATTTTACAATTTTAGGTGACCATAATGCAAAAACGGAACATGCTAAAAAGTTGGGACATGGCGAAATCGATTCAGCGCGTCAGGGTCAGGTATATCGGATCGGTGAAATTCAGACGATTCCAATAATACCGCCCAAAAAATCAGGTTTCTGAAAAAGGAGACTGAAAAAGTGCAATACCGGGCTTGCCGGTAGGGAATGCATATTACTGATGAAAGAGACTTTTTTTTTCCCCCCCGAAAGGGGACTCTTCGGAGTTAGTAGTGGCAAGTTTCTCTATACTTTGCCACCAATTAAAGCGCCATATACCCCCAGTAGTAAGGTAGACTTAGCCAATAGGTGAGTGAGACCAGCAAAAGTCGCGCGACTTCGACTTTGCGCGCGCGATATCATGCGAACAGCGGCTCCAATCGTTTCGCTGGTTTCAATCGTTGACCCATGCCGCGAAAACTACTAGATAATTTTTTCAGGCCAACAAAAAAAAAATATTCAGTAAAAAAAATAAAAAAAATGGGAGGGGGGTTGGAGAGTGGCAGGTCACGTGACTTTTGGCTTTTATTGTAATTTCTCGTTTAGGCCCATGTTTAGCGTAATTACTCCGGAGTGGACAGGTAACTAGTCGTTATTATTACCCCGATGGATAGACCCATTGGAGGACTCTACGAAACAGTGCACACTTTGGGCGTATTGCGTTAAGGGGCGTACTTTATGGCGCAGGGTGGGCGTTGAAAATGGGCCATAACATCCGATCGGGCTGTAGTTTGGCCCATTGGAATCAGTTCTCGAGGTTTCTATCGGACTGGAGATGTCTTCACCTATTTGGGTCACTGTTAAAATTTGGGCGGGTCCGTATGCTCTGTGGGTTATACACCACGTCTCCCATGCTGGCAGTTAATATACACAAATCTGTGGGTTATACACACGTATCCATAAGGCTCTATGGTCTCCATACCTGCCCATAGGCCATACATGTGAATATTACAACAACTCTGTAGGGGTTATATACACGTCTCCATAGGGATATATATACATGTTGGAGATACTATTATCATGTTGTATCCATAAACAGGTGGAGAACCACATTGGCGGTATTCTTAAAATCGCCCTAAGTTAGATATATCGCATAGAGCTCGACACGCTGAAGCGATGGCTATATCTCAAAATTCATAAGGGCCCCCCCCCCAGGTTCCGTTGGTTGGGGATCTAGCCAGATTAAAATTCGAAAAATCGACTTTTCAAAAGTGAATATCATCAAAAACGAAAAAAAAAAAAAAAACAAAAATGGCAAATTGATTGGGCCCAGTAAACTTCCCGTACCTGTATCTCTAAAAGCTAAGTTTCGGACTGATCCCAGAGATTGACCCCAATTTGGGTAAAAACGCCACAATACCTTGTCGATTTTTCAACCAATTTGGGGTCATTACGGGATCGTCCGGAAACAGCGTTCTGGGGTTATCAGGTATGGGGACATCACTGGGCAAAGCCCTTCTGCCGTATCTTGTTGGGTTTTCGAGATATTCGACTTTGAAAATCAAAATTTTACATTTAGGGTGACACATAACTTTTTCAATAATGGAACATGCTAAAAAGTTGGACATGGCGCAATCGATTCAGAGAGTACAAGGTCTATCGGCTAGGTTGAAATCAGACGATTCCAATAATACGCAACGTGTTTCTGAAATAGGAGACTGAAAAAGTGCAATACCGGCTTGCGGTTATTGGCATATTTCACTGATGACGCGACTTTAAGAAGGGAATATCTGTCGTATGTACTGCAAGTCTCGAGCCTTAGCCACCAAAGGTTATAGCGCCCAGATTATACCCCATAAGTTCGACTTAGCCAATAGTGAGACGCAAAAGTTCGCGCGATGATTCGATGCGATCTTGCCGAACACAGCGGTCAATCGCTTCGCTGGGGCTTCGTCGTTTACCCATGCCAGAAAATTACTAGGAATCATTTTTTTCAGGGCCAAAAAAAAATATTATTTGCAGTACAGGAGTATATGGGAGGGGGGGGGGGGCGGACCATTAACTCATAACGGAACATGCTAAAAAAGGGGACTTGGGATACTTAACCCGTCAACACCATGTATGTTACAAGCAAGATGAATTATTGCTGCAGGTGTCGACCCACAAACAAAAAAAAGTGCTTGATCGTCATCACATTTACACATGACTACACGTGTGAAGCAGGTGAGTGTTCGGGAGGGAAACAAAATGACAACCCTTCTCTTTGGTGGTATTTGGCAAAGAACGATGGTTAGGGTGTTCAAAAGGTTAATGGACCGAAATTCAAAATGGTTCAAGTTCAACAAGCGTTGTATTCGCGAGCATCTTCAGCTAGAGCTTAGTTAAATGATATGTACGCTCCGTGCAGAAACAAGTGCTGTATCTCTTGTTTTAGCTGAGGGCAGCAGCTCTACAAGTCATCATTCCTCTCCAATCCGTCGTTCGTTAGTTCGTCTGCTCTGTTCGTCACGTTAACTCATGAAACCGGACATGCGATCAGGTTGAAACTTGGTGGGTGGATTGAAGGCATGCCATGGCTAGGCTGAGTACCATTTTTGTTGCATAGTGCAAAAAAAGCCCCAGTGTGGGCCCATATGACCCTCCATTTGAAATCTCGCCCCTAATGATGCTCAATTTAACCCTACCTTCGGGGTATTCAGGATTTTGGGGTCTCCAACGTGCCCAATGCCATTATGACATAATTGTAGCTCAATCAGTCACTTCCCGCACCAGATTGCACCTGTTGATGAAACAAGTACAAGTACCAGGTGAGCTACCTGTCATTGCACCTCTTGTTGAGAATTTATATAGCGCATTTACACAAATTGGTATAAACTATACCCAATATGAAACAAACAGAGGAGGGGGACCAGAAACCCTTCGATGGTATTATTTTACGTATTATAAGTCACGGCAAGCGCGGTTATAACACACACTTGAATGACTTTTGCTGCAATCCTTAGGGCAACGAAGCGTACCTTATTCGACTGGGGGTTTGGGATGATTCTCCATCGTATATGACGAGATACGATGATATTGACATCGTTTGCATTGGCAGGCTTTTTGGTCTATGACCATCAGACAAAGCATTAATTTCGCATATTCGCCAGTCGATACTGGACCCTAGTCGAGCTGTGTGTTGTGTGATTACGAATTGAATAAATATCTTACGATGTAATAAAAAAAACAGACAGATAACTACATGCCTGAGAATGCATCCTGTCAACAAAGGTTGCTGAAAGCTGAAGAAAATCGAGAGAAGGAGAAGAACACTAAATGTAACAGTATTAAAGTCAAAGTTTTTATTATGCAATTGCATATACCATCAATGACAAACAATAATAACCTACAAACAAAATAAGCATATAAACAAAATAAGATTAAGTGTGAAATCCCAACTGTCACAGTATAAGGGCCAGTTTAAGGTTGCTTCATAATGCAGAGTGCTACGGTGTCAGGGTTCAAGTTCGGGGTGAACTGGCGATTCCACGCAGACACATTGTGAAGCGCGTAACTAATTCGCGAACACGCTACTCAGAATGCCATGGCTTCTTAAACCCCTGACGAAAATTAAATTCACCAGCACAAAACTTAACACCCGGACGATCAGCAAAAACACTATAAAACGTGGATGAATTAGTTTTGGTTTCCGAGTGATGTGGGTTTTTAGGCTAGCAATCCACTTGCCACCAGCGCAGTCTGCAGAAAATGGAAACCTATGTCCCTAAACATGGTATCATGAACCCATGCCATTCACGGGGTCCGCAGGTCCGACTGGCCGGGAGGCACTGTTTCGCATTGAGGGGTGTCACAGAGGGGGGAGGGGGGCGGACTTATGTTTCTGGGCCCATGACGTGGCACGGACTGGGTTACTAGAGGAAATGGCCCTATTCGCCAGAAATCAGCTGCAGTATTTAGCTGAATTGCACAGTTGTGAATGGGTCGGTGTTGTGGGCCTATCATTTAGCCCGTGGCTACGTATCAGAGAATATATTCAGTTGTAGGCTAGGTTCCTGGGTTATGATCTGAACCTGAATATAGGTTTTAGATTATATAAACGAAAAGTCATTGGGCTGGATTCCGCGTTTGTACTTGATTTGTGGGTTCTCCAATAGTTTAAGTACCGTATAGGTGATATAGGCCTCTAAAAAAAGCAGAATATTTTTTTGAGGGGGGGGGGGGGGGGGGTGAATGGGGTGGGTAGGTGGGGTAAAAGAGTCCCCGGTGGAATCGAGGCAGTCAAGAAATCACAAATCAACAGAACATTTATGGAATACTGTAGATTACCTCCTCAGATGGGCAGTGTAAACATTTTTTAGACCAAATACACAATTGTAATATATTACGATAGTATAAATGATACCAGTGCACCGGTTAACGGAGAAGTGACATAGTTGGTACACTACGGACTAAATGCCACAATCTTCATAACATTGTAGACTAAGTGGCTAGATGTAACCTATGCACCCCAGGTGTTGTGTTATGAACCTGTTTTCAGCGTTCAGGGTCGTGACTATGCTGTTGTTCACACTAGTAATGTTCATTGCAGGTGATTAACTGCGCAGTTGCTGCGGATATAGTGGATATGAGGAATCGAAAACCACTATACTCAAAGAATTGACGATAGAAGCATGATATAAATAGATGATTATACCTCATGCGTCCCCTCTACATTACATAAAATTTGTAGGTTGATAAGCAGCTCATATCAGCTCTAACTTGAAAAGTGCAATAGCAGCTATTCACATAGAGGGAAACAGACTGTTACACGTCCGCAAGAGGAATCAAGCTTCATTACGCCATACCAGATTACAATAAGACTAAATAACTAATCCCACCATTAAACTTGGTTTGGCGCTGCCACCTGGTGCAGATCCAGTCTTCTCTTCTCCTGTCGCGTCCGAGGAAAAAGCACCACAGGGCAGTGTAAAAAAACAACTGCATTTTTCTTTTTCTTTTGCTGCTCCGTATATTGGCTAACATTTTTTCAGTAAACCGTAAGGTTGGTTTTGGAACAGAGTTACTATTGGTGGGATCGATGAGCATAACTTGTCTTCATTCTCATTGTTGGGCACATTCTGCCCTCATGTAGTATGGCCTTGATGCGCCATGATGTTACCATCAAGAGGAATCTGTGAGACAAAAGGAAATTCAAAAATTATAAGTCACAAATTGCAAATATCCAAATTGATTTAAAGCTGCTCACACTGGTGTTCGAGTGAAAAAGTGTTATTTTCAAGTGGGAGTGTTCACACTAGCGCGATCGGATACAATGATGTTATCGGACTCCAAGTTGAAAATA
>JAODTK010003927.1:0-16269 GCA_026419785.1 Sclerodactyla briareus
ATGTTGTTCTCTTTCAAACTTGCAGGATTTCGACTACGGACCAACCTGGAACAGGGGGGAAGGGGGGGAGGGGGACCGTGACTGACAGAATCATTCTGATGGAAGCCATGCAGTGTTCCAACATTTTGACGGGGCTTGTATTCCAATGCATGTAGGATGCGTATATGTGGGAAGACGCCGACTTAATTACCGCGCAGCTTGTGTTGCGTTGGTTGATTCCGGTTGTGTTAAATAACTTTTGAGTCACCTATACAGTTAAGAGCCAAGAAATACAGATTATTGTTTTTCAACATCGCGACTTGTGGACCACAAAGAACGCAACACTGCGTAGGGAGCCATGCCGTGTTTATTTACTTGTGGACGGCACGGGACATCGTTTAAATGCCGTGGTGGTGTTGTTGAAAGATGACACAATGCGCAATTTGTATTCCATGCGTTCGGAAGGCAATCATGCGCACTCTGAAGAGCACCCCATAGACACATATTGACAATATATAGAATCAATGCCCAGCGCTTTGCAACTCATCTTCGCGGCTGGCGGGCGCGGGACTGAAGTATTTGACCATGTACATGAAAGTGATCTGTTTTGTGGCGGCGCTATTGAGAACGTAATCTCTCCAGTCACATTCTGATTGATTGCCATAATGGTTTTTACCGTAACATGTATGACGCCAGGAACGGTTCATTGTTTGATGGGAGATTCATGCACCGTATTCAATAGGGTTTGTGCTGTAGTTAGATGCACTTTGAAAACACGGAATGCTGTAGGTCCTTCAATGCCCTATGGTAACTACGGTAAAATCAATTTCACAGCCAAGAAGTTCGATATAGGTTTACTAAATTAACTGAAGTTGCAATTAGGTTTACCATGAATGCGATACATATGGAAGCTATAGCTATAATGGTAAAGGTAAATCATTTCGTGGGTGGACATTTCCCCCCCCCCATGTCATGGTTTGTTGAATTCCGCAAGTCTGTTCTTGCCAGGCTCTTTGCTCGTGGCCTGACGCCAGCATTTCCAGGCGCGGACTGAAGTCCCTCTTTTCCACAATGATTTCGGTAGGACAATTGAACGGAGTTCCCGCCGTAACGTAAGTCTGGGCCTCTTCCTCGTCGCCATTGTGACGTAGGGTTGCTATAGGAAAGCTGGCTGAATGATGTAACTTATATAGGTTCGACCTATTGTGAAGTGTTGTAAACATAGAGACATCAAACACGTGAAATAAAATTGAAGTTGTAGCACGTTCGTCACAAACGTGCCCCGATGTCCCCCTGCCTACATTAGCACGCTTTTGTTAGGGGATATACAAAAAAACCAAAAAATTCCCTCGCAAAATAGTTGGAAACACCTCCCCCGCCACCCCCTATTCAAGTGTTCTCTTCAAACTGGCAGGATTTTCGGACTACGAGGCCAACCTTGAACAGGGGGGAAGGGGGGAGGGGTACCGTGACTGACAGAAATCCTTCTGCTGCGAGCCTGCAGTGTTCCAACAAATTTTGAGAAATTGCATATACCATGCTGCTATGTATGCCGTATATGTGGGAAGACGCCGACTTAACTAATTTACCGCGCAGTTGTGTTGCAGTTTGGTTGATTCGGTTGTGTGTTATAATAACTTTTGGAGTTCACCTATTAGGTAAGAGCCAAGATAAGTAATGATATTGTTTTTTGGTTTAGTCAGGACTGTGGACCACAAGAACGCAAACACTGCGTAGTGATTCCATTGCCGTGGTTATTTACTTTTGGACGGAAAGGGACATCGTTTAAATGCTAGTGGGTGTGTTGTGAAATGTGACACAATGCTGCAAGTTGTCTTTCCATGCGTTTCGGAAGCGCATCATGCGCATTGAAGAGCACACCCTTAGGACACAATGGACAATTAAATAGCCATCAATGGGGGCACAAGCGCTTGCAACTCATTTTCGCGACTGGAGGGCGCGGACTGAATATTGACATTTTGTACAATGACGTGGTATCTGTTTGTGTGGCCGGCGCTATTGGAAAGGAATCTCTCCGGTCACATTTTGATGATTGACATAATGGTTTACCGTAACATTATGACGCCGGGAAAGGTTCATGTTGATGGAGATTCATGCACAGTATTCAATGGGTTTGGCTGTAGGTTCGCATGCACTTTTGACACACGAATGCTGTGTAGGTACTTCCAATGCCTATGTATGGTAAAACGGTAAACCATTTCAACAGCCAGAAGTTCTGAGATAGGTTTACTCAAGTAACTGAAGGTGCATTTAGTTACCATGAATGCGATACATATGGAAATATAATGGTAAGGTTAATCATTTCGTGGTTGACATTTCCATGTCATTGGTGTTGAAAACTTCGCCAAGTCGTTCTTGCATGCTCTTCTGATCGTGGCCTGAGCAGCATTTCAGGCGCGACTGTGAGTCCCTTTTCACAATGATTTCGGGACACTTCGAACGGCCGAGTCCGAGTCTGGGCCTCTCCTCTTCGCCATGTTTGTTGACGTAGGGTGCTTATAGAAAGCTGGATGAATTATGTAACTTATATAGGTTGTCGACACTATGGTGAGTGTAATAAATAGCGACTCAACACGTGGAAAACAAATTGAAGGTTTGTAGCACGTTTTCGGCACCACAACGTGCCCCGATGTCCCTGCCACATAGCACGCGTTTGATAGGGGCTATACAATCCTCGCCAAATTGTTGGAACACCTCCCCGCCCCCTATCAATGTTGTTCTCTTCAAACTTGCAGGATTTCGGGACTACGGCGACCAACCTTGAAAAGGGGGGAAGGGGGGGGGAGGGGGGGGAGGGGTACCGTGAATGACAGAAATCTTCTGCTGGAAGCCATGCGTGTTCCAACAATTTTGAGGGGTGATTGTATATCCATGCAGTATGTATGCGGATATGTTGGAAGACGCCGACTTAATACCGGCAGATTGTGTTTGCAGTTTGGTTGATGCCGGTTTGTGTGTATAATAACTTTTGCGTCACCTATTTAGTTAAGAGCCAAGATATTACAGATTATTGTGTTTTGGATTTTATAGCGATTGTGGACCACAAGAAACAACATGCGTTGTAGTGATTCCATGCCTGTTTATTTACTTGTGACGGAACGGGACATCGTTTAAATGCTAGTGGATTGGGGTGTTGGTGAAATGTGAACAATGCTGCCCAATTTGTCTTCCATGCGTTTCGAAAGCGCATCATGCGCACTCTGAAGAGCACACCATAGACACAATTGACAATATATAGCATCAATGCCCACGCGCTTGCAACTCATCTTTCGCGACTGGAGGGGCGCGGACTGAAGTATTGACCATGTACAATGAAAGTGGTATCTGGTTGTGGCGGCCGCTATTGGGGACGGTAATCTCCCAGTCACCATTCTGATGATTGGACATAATGGTTTACCGTCACATTTATGACGCAGGAAACGGTTCAGGTTTGATGGAGATTAATGCACAGGATTCAATAGGGTTTGTGCTGTAGGTTCCGATGCATTTGACAACACGGAATGCTTGTTTGTAGGCTCCTTCCATGCCTTGGTAACTACGGAAACCATTTCAACAGCCAAGAAGTTCTGATTATAGGTTTACTCAAATTAACTGAAGTTGAATTTAGGTGTACCATGAATGCGAGACACTATGGAGCTATAATGGTAGCGAAATCAGTCGTGGTGACATTTCATGTCATTGTGTTGAACTTCGCAAGTACTGTTTGCATGGCTCTTCTGCTCGTTGGCCTGAGCAGCATTCCAGGCGCGACTGAATTCCTTTTTCCACAATGATTTCGGACACTTCGACGGCCGTAAGTCTGGGCCGCTTCCTCTGTCGCCATGTGGACGTAGGGTGCTTCTAGAAGCTGGCTGAATTATTGTAACTTATAGGTTGTCGACACTATTGTGAGTGTTAATACACATAGCGACTCAAACACGTGACATCCAAATTGAAGTTTGTAAGCACGTTTCCGTCACACAAGTGCCCCGATGTCCCCCTGCCTAATAGCACGCTTTGTATAGGGGAGATTACAATCCCGCCAAAATTAGTTGGAACACCTCCCCGCACCCCCTATTCAATGTTGTTCTCTTCAAACTTGCAGGATTTTCGACTACGGGACCAAACTTGAAACAGGGGGGAAGGGGGGAGGGGGGTAACCGTGGCGTGACTGACAGAAATTCTTATGATGAATGACTGAAAGCCATGCGTGTTCCAACAATTTGGCGGGGATTGTAGTCGCTATTTACGTGGCCGGGTAGGGAGAAATGTGTTAGTTCGTGAAGCAATTCCCTTCAACCTTTCTCGCGTTGACAATTGTTTTGAAGTATCGGGTCCAGAACAATAGTGACTCGTTCAAGAAGCTCGAGAAACCAGGCAGCGACAACAATCAGAAGGTATATACAATAAACTACAGGGGAACAATGAGTGCGTCTGAAGTTGTCTGAAATTTTATTGGAAGAAATTGTGATGCCAGAAGGGGTTATATTACTAATATTTTTGATGATGAACAGTATCACCAAAAGAAAAGTTATAGGTGGGTTTTAACTATATGTTATAGTATTTCAAATGATCTGTTTTAGTACGATTATACCGTGCAAGCTCTGTATAAGTTGTATCTACGGAAACAACTCCAGCAGTCGCCCCTAACAGTATCTGAGACTGTATGAAACCTATAACATTGGTAACTAACAGAGAAATAGGTCCACGCAGTTCTTTCACGAACTGTAGTTTATTATCTTGAAACGGAGAATTTTTTTGTAGGTCACGTTAGCTGGTCAGATCTCCCACATGCTGTTCCTAGGGTACCCACGACACAGAAATGTTGACAACTGGAATTATAGCAAGCTTTACACCAAAATGTCGTGATTCAAACCCAAAATCAAAATTAAAGCCACTGGTCACACGCAGTTATCGAAAGTAATACCTGGGTTTACGTGTTTCGGTCACCAATGCGAGGTGGACAACATCGTTGACTAACGTTGATATTGAGACATCTCATAAACACGGGGTTGTCATACACAATAACTATGAATAGTTACATTATAACACAGTTAGTATCAACAGTTTACGTTTGACACACACGTAAATTAACGATAAACAGAACGTACGGTGTTTGTTAACTTGGGATCCCAGTCTATTCGTCCTTTCCAGTACGCTGTTCGCGATATGGAAACGTAGTCATATATACCGAGATAGAGAGAGAGGAGAGAGGGCGGCAGGTGAAGTAATAAAAAAGTCATGGCTCTACCGGTTTTTCGAACGCGGACCTTCTTGCCTTACCAGCAAGACGCCTGCCAATTTCCAACTATGATGACAACAAAGTGGTTTCGAAAAAAAAAAACCCAAAGAAACGGTGAAATATGTTTCAGAATCGTGTGATATGTAGGTCCCACACCACAAAAACAACACAAATAAAAATACACACATACATTTTACACATACAGAAATAAATAGACATGTGTGAATGTAATTTCCTTTGCCGTTTGCAAGAAAACACATGGGAAAATAAATGAGAAAATGCCGCAGTCGATGATGGTTAAACCGGGAGAAGCTAGCACAATGAGACGTGAAATCACACCCATAGCTCGTAACTGTTGCCTCTGCTATCAATATTCACCTGACCCAAATAAAATGTATTGGTTGATATGATACCCTCTTCGCGTCGCTCATGTTTGGCCGCGCTTCCGCGAGTTGGTGGTGGTGCCGGCCGTCGTTGCCGGGGGCGGACAGTCATTAGAGTAGTGGGTGGATGCGGCTAGGTCATTCATGCATGTGCTCCCTTGAGTTATTGAGTCTTTTTCATCCTTGGTATTTCGAGTTACCCCTGAATATGGTCAGGTTGAAATGCGGGGATTTTACGTATTCGGTGTAGTCAGCACGGTCATATTCATGAGACTTACCGACAGCTTCATATTCGTCTCGGTCTCTGCTATTAGCTTCACTCTTCTTGATCACACTGCAATGCGTTTGGAACACTAATTACTCTGGATGTCCTTCTTTCCGGGAGGTATGAATATTCCGATGGTACATGAGAAGCCACCTACACAAGATGTTTCTGTGATTAGCGCTCCCGTCACAACTGCTTCGCGGTCTCGAAGGAGAAGAAAAATCCACGTGTAGGTTATGTAGCAATTTTAACCAAGACTATACCAAAACAAGCCACAAAATTATTACGATAGTTTCGGCGACCCACTACGGATAGAATCTGAATCTCATGTTTGTTCTGTTGTCGTTTTCAAATCGTTTCTGGTTGTCATTGTGAAATTCCAGTCTCATGAGACGGAATGCGCTTGGTACGGCGTGTATGTTGTCTTCAATACTTCAGCTAGTCTTGGACATTCCCCACGATAAGTTTTGGGGGAAAAAATCTCCCAAGCGTTTCCGTTAATTATGAGTCCATACTAGAAGTTCAGTCGGGCATATAGAGCATCTTTCATTCACCTGCCTGGGACCCGTAAAGCATCGTAACCTGTTTCATCAGCAAGAACATAGGCTTAATGTTGAAAACTGATAACGAAGTATGACGTGAAGTAAGTTCTCATACACGTTTGAATGAACGGAGTTTCGAGTCTCATATTCTCGTGTCTCTTAACAGTAAAACGGGTCGCTCAATCAGGAGTTCATACATACTTCCTTCTTCGTCGCGAACCTCTTGTGTCGTGGGAGTATTCTCAAAACACGGACCGTTTTTACCCTAGCGGTTTACAACACTCGTCCTAGAGGTATGGAGTTTGTCCATTGCATGGCAGGTAAGAGATTTCATTTCCGCTTGGTGAATTGGTGGCCATAGTGAGGCACAACAAGCGACGTGTAACAACTACGGACGCATGAATGTTCCTGGAAATACGTTTGGAAACTCGTTTTGTTTGCCAATCGTCTACAGTGTTGACAAATCACTACAAGGGTGTCGCCCATTTCGAGTCAAATATTCACAGGAGAATTTGTATTCCACTCCTGAACTGTCCGCACTAACTCAGACTGCCGCTAACCCTCGAGTCTGGAACTAACATCTTCACTCCGGCTTTCTGTCCGTTTCAATTCTCTCTGACGGTCCCTTTGTCGCTGTGTTGCCCTGTTTTGTATACTGTTCCCTTTAACATTTTGTTAGGTTTGTACATTGTGTGTATGCCCTCACAGGGGCGTGTGTATGTATGTAAGACCGCTGAATTGCGTCGTGTACATACTGACTTGTAGGAGGCTGGTGGGTATGTACGTATGTATATTTATGTACGGACGACTACCTTATCGCGTACGTTAGATCCACCTCCCGACCACCTCTCGGTCGCACGTGAACATCGAAACTTAATAGCATTTGGCTTTATTTTTTCAACTACGCCTCGTGTTATGCTTCCACCCAAGTGCTTCAGCTGACTAAAAAGGAATCCTTAGTCGAAATTGTAGAGACTCCAGTTTGGTGGGGCGGACACCGGCGAATCCCTCGCCTAGATCTTCTCGAAGAGTGCTCTGAGTAACGAGCAGGGGTGGGAATTCCTGCTCCCGGGATCGCCATTTAACGTCTCTATCCGACAGACGAGAAGTTAGCTTCACTCATGCAGCCACTTTTCTACCCAGAAAGGAGCGGGTGGTAGTTTGGTGTCTATGACGAGACGGGGTTTGAACCCTGGACCGCATGCATGCAGGCGACCCCTCAAAAGGATCCAATTGCTCCACGATGTTGCGCCAGCGGCGCCCCTTGAAGATTCCGTCCCCCTGAGGGTGCGCCATCGCTGTTTCCGAGGGAATCCCTAAAAGTTAACTTTTTTTTTTCAAGGAAGAAGATTGAGGCGGACGAGGGAAGTTTACCCCCACCGGCGGGACCTGTGATTTTTTTCAAGCATATATGTTAGTGCGTCGCCAACGGGGGGGGGGCAGGAGGTCGAGCCGTGCCCCCTCGAAAACCTTGTGCCCCCGTGTGCCCCCCCCCCAATGAGATTTGTGTTTTCGATCTGTGTTTTTCTAAAAAATTGTGTGACTTTTCGCGCGTGTCACTAGTGGTTGGCCACTGGTGGATTGTGGTCGCCTCTAACTTATACATATTTGTGAGGTGAAATCATACAACAACATTCTCATTGACCTTGAAAACTCAAGGCAACCTCTTTTTTGATACTAACCATTTGGCCTCCGGTCCGTTTCTCCTCCCTCGCACCACGCGCGCGATTTGGAACTAGGCCGTTGCCTAGGCTATTGGACTGCTGGATTTCTCCAGATAACTGCTACTCTCGGAAGTTCCGTGCTCTCATGACGTCATATCATGGTTGGGACAGTAAGATACATGCTAGCTAGATTGTCCCCAATTTTTGGTGAGATTCCTGTTCTTCCCTGTTATGGAGCCAAATGGTTGAATATTCTTACCCAAAGTTATGCGGGGCAGCATAAGAACGAGGACTGACAAAATGTTCAAATCTTTCCACCGATCACCGAATTTGTGATCCAAATGCCCAGATTTTAAGCTTGGTACATTCCTCCTAGAACGCCCGGGAGAGGTAATTTCCGGCCATCTGGGGGGCTTGTGCAAACCCAAAAATTCCGCTTGGGCGTTCCGCCGCCGGCCTATGGTGGCTTTACACCTACGTTGTTTTTGCCCCTAAAAATGAGTGTGCCCCCCTCGGGCCCCTCCCCAGTATGAAAGTATGCTGACGCCACTGCTATTTGCAAATTAGAAATCGAGTAATATATTCAGCAATCAGTTTTATTGAGTGCGACCACTTGTTGAAAAGTTGGGTGGCGTGACGGTGCACATAGCGCTAAGCCAATAAAATAGCCTCGAAGATTTGCCGGGAACGCCAACAAATTCGTGCAAAGACATGATTCACAATCCATGTGAGATCAGTTTATATCCAACAGATTGCCTGACTTTCGATGGAATGTCAAAAGTGTAACATTTTCGCGAGCGCTTCGCGCGCAGTTGCGTTTTACCTTCTGTGTTCATAACTATTTTGGCCCACCTGTCTGGTTCCCCTGATCGTAAGTGCCCTCCCATGCGCCCTGTGTCCGCAAATAGGATAACACGGGGGCCGTAATCCTTTTGAGTGAAAACTCAGGCCTATCTAGCGCTAGGTCGAAGAGGGGTTCAGTGCAATGTCGTTGGTAAAATTGGATAACCTGCAAATCTCGCGCTTCGCGCGAACGTACTGGTAGTTGCCATTGCCCATATCCCATTGCAACTTACTTGCTGGTACCCAGAATGTCCATAGCACCCAACACAACACCTTGAAATTGATCACTACGTCATAAGGTTTGTATAAACTTTTCCTAAATAACAATTGTTATCAATTTTGGGAATGCTGCTTACTGTCCCAGGAGGCCACGGGAAGTGGCCAGTTTCCTACAATCTAGGAAGTCTGTCAACCAACATTTTTCTTGGACGCTCACGCGCAACCTGTGGTGGCGCTCGGCTTAGATAGTATCCATCTTGTCCGTCCTCCCCCCCCCCCCCCCGCAATCGCAACACAAATCCGCCGCCCTGGTCCATACACTTTCTAATCGTACCTTCTAATATTCTTTTGTCCACTTCCCAGAGTCAATTCATTGTTGATGATATGTCGCCAAACAAAGTTCTCGTTTTTTCGATGTATAGAAATGGCTTATGTGTAGTATTCGTTGGGTAAATGAGCGAGAGAGGTTGCGTTGTTTTCTGGTATATAGCTTCGTAGAGCCGTAAAGCTACCAATATATAGTTTCGTGCCTGATATAGAATGTGGGTAATGCTACACGAGTAGTTTGAGCACCGGCTTTTAGCTATTAAAGAGCTTTCAATGCATCATCGGAATAACCTATACAAGGTCTGCTCATTTTTCACAAATCAACAGGTGCCGGAATCAGAGACTTGCCAGTGTGCGTATTGTTCCAGCTTACCCTCGGTAAACATGGACAACTGAAACGTTACAGTCATGGCCAAGTAATCTAGCTACATCTCCTGAGAATTCACCTGCAGTCACACACTAAGCATACATGATATAAGCCTCGTGTAGAATCAGTAATCCTTCCTTAAGTGGACATGGAACCATCTGGTCTAGTCTTCTATCGGTTTCTTCTGGTGACGTTTTAAATCACTTGACATTTGGTCCACCCTAAAAAAATATCACCCTAACGAGAAAACTGAATATGTGAAGCGCATTGTACTTTACAAACTGCTCTAATATATGCGGTCACGGTGTTGAGCAATGTTAACACTTGTTTTGAGACACTATAAATGCAGTTGGGAGTTAACGTATGCGGTAATCATCTTTCGGGATATGTTGTTATCACCCTATTTTATTTTCGTTCCGTACACGTCTGGCCCGTTAACACTACCTGCAGACCACATCTTCCCTTCATCTTCTCTTTTGGGGTGGGGAGCTCCTACCCCTCGGCAACTCTAATCTAGACCCTCCGCGTTAGTACGACTTTTCGAATGTTGTTGATTGTAACCATGATATCTAGTGGATCGGCGATTCATATGCACAAGCAGCAAAATAGGATGCCCTACTTCTAGAGAGGTGGGGGGGGTAATGAAATTGTCAGATTCGCTCCTAATTGAACGACCATTGTCCTTCCGAGTTTTGTTTTTGTAGACATCAGACCAACCTAACTCACGGTTCCCGACTATCGTCCTAGTGCCTAACTGCGTGGGAGGTACCCTCCTCTGCACATAGTATATGTATTCCCGGCATATTGGAAAGAGAGGAGACAATTTGGAATCAAGGACCCCCCCAGAAGAGCCTGACTTCCGGTACGCAGTGCTAAAAAACGCCCATAATCCCCGCAATCCAGGAATCCAGCAATTGTGGCTAAAACGGGTTTTCGTACAAATGCAATCAACGTGATTCGGAGTAATATTTTACCATATATCCATGTCTTGATTGCATTGTACAGTGGTAGATTGTTGCCTAATGCGTCGTCACGATCGTGTATGTGCAATGTTCCTACTAGGCAATCGGCTGTCCTAAAAATAGCTCCCACAGCCAACAGAAGGGCGTCTCAAAGTTCACAGAATTGCAGCGCCATAAAACTATGTTCTGAATGTCATAGACGTGGAACTCCCACCATCCATCCCCACTTTTTTATAATTGAAAAAATGAAATTGAAACAGTGAATCCCAGCCTAGATTGAAAAGGTCTTATACTGACCCCCTATAGTTTTAGGAATTTAATTCAGTGGATATCTATGTTCGTACAACCCTCCATTGACACTTTCTCTCAAAACATGCAATGTTTCATAATTTGTAGGGTTAAGTCTTTTTTAAGGGAAAAATTATGAAATCCTACAGTGAAACGATACGATCCAACAAATTCTCCGAGGCCGTTTATGTCTTTATGTACTGACGTGGGAAAATCTCCCCCACCACCACTTTTTCATACTGCAAAAATTGAAACATTGATACCCGAGCTACATGAGAGGGTATAATTGGACATTTTATCAAGGTTAGGAATTTATTCATTGGTACAAATCTTTTTGTTCATTTTACACACTTCATTGGCACTTTCTCTCAAAACAATGCAATGTTACACAATTTGTAGGGTGAAGGCGTCTACAGACAAAATTAAATACTACAGTGAAACAATTCAAACAAAATATTTCATTAATTCTCCGAGGCGATCGGTGTGTCCACTCTTTTTCAAAATAATAACTATTCAGACATCTAAATTTCGGAATGAATTCTATAATGCCAAGACGGCGTCTCCTTCAGTTTTACTCCACCGTGAAAAACATGTTAGCATGAGAACTCAGAAAATTTTATAGGATGATCTGTTTTTCTCGTGATTACCAAGGAAAAACATCGATTAAGTTGGAGTACAATGAGATTATGGCACAAGAAGCAAACCTCGTCTCAAAAAGTGGGAAGAGTTCTACATAAAAACGATTCAATTGCCTGAATTATACAAAATCTTGTGTATTTTGCTTTCGGAGCAAAATGAAAAAATTACTTTTACTGTTCGAAATAATATTGCCAATTGATGATCCCGGGATATTTCGCTTTTGTGTGAATCATGCTAAAATTAAAAGGTGAAGGTAATTGGCACATTGTGTACTCCTGACAACGGTTTTACGAGATTGCCATGCATCGGTTAATGAACTACGTCTTAATTGGGATTCCATTTGCGTTCATTAGACCCTGATGGTATACTTGATAATTTTTTTTTAACGAAAAAATTGGGCGGCCACCCAAGCCTCGCACCTTTCCTGCGCAAAGGTGTTTCTGATACCCGCCACAGGTAAACCGTGTTGACATTACACTTAAAATAGAAGTAAAATGTCCAATGAAATACTTTACAATCGCTAATTGCGACTATCGAGATCAACTCTGTACCCAGAACTCTTAACCATTAAATGAAGCAAGAAATATCGATCATATTAAATCCCCCCTCATTTTCACAAAGTACTCATGCGGCGGATCTCCCCATTTTTTTTTTTTTTTTTAGCGCGAGTGAGTGGCTCATCAGTCATCATGTATGGTTTGTTCCCGTTTGTCTTGTAGCCGACGTCCCGTTCCTCAAGGTTCGTGTCAAATTTTCCAGACGTACTGGCGCTACACAAGATTTGCCCTGGCCCCCTCTGGTTACCTTTAACTATTCGCGGAAAAAAGAAAAAAGGAAAATTAAACACACCACCGCTAACCTGATGTACGCCACCAAGTGTTCCCCTTTGAAACAAATAGTTTTGTTTCACTTCATTTGCCAAATTGGTATTTAGGGTATTCTGCCCTTGTGCAACTTGTGTACTTTTGCAATGAATCTTGCTGTATTTTCACATGTTATTGTTAATGAATACTATCTGCCATTGAATATGGGATTTCATCCAGTGACAGTACTTTTGAAACATGTCACTCAGTGATTTCAAGCCGCCTTCAGCTCGGAAATTCACTGGTCAGAGTAGGGTATTTGAAGATGCCATGATGGGTTGGTTGATAGTTTCAAAGCGTTGGGTAGTGTATACCGTCTCTTGGCTCAGAAGGAGGGGGAAATCGGCCGGGGAGTCATCAGTCGTTTTTCGTCCGTGTAAAAGGTGTGCACATTGAGTGTAGAGCCTGTAGGCTCTCCAACCCCTTATTTCATGTAAAGGGCTGGCCATAGATTATATTGTAATGATGATGTAATTATGGGCTGATTCTGACTGATTTTCACACTGTTTAATTCCAATCATCTGCTCAAAGTGTGATCTTTCGGTCGAAAAATCGGGGGCATTTCAGAGGTCCCCCCCAAATTGCCATTTCAGGCCTTCAGTTAGATCAATGGCGTGAGTCTGCTCCACCGTGAGCTAAATGATATTTCATCTATTTAAGTAGGAACGTTTTGATTGGTAGTAGCATTGTTCAATTCAGTGCTACCGCGATGGGCCAACTTTTATTCCTACTAGATCTCGCGAGAGTGGAGTACATTACTTTTTACATAACTTTTAAATGAAAAGGAACCATATTCCCTTGGATAAATTCATGTATCATTTTGCCTGCTAGTGGAAAGGAATCTTGATGGATAATTTCACTTCATTCACACCCGATAACCGTAGCCTCATTTCATTCGTCCCTGCTTCTTATTCTGACATTTTGTTGAAAAATATATTCCTAGCTTCGTGTGTGAGCATTTAGCACTGCTCACCCATAGTCAATACCAGCGTCAATGAACGTACTGAGTCCTTATTTCAAACTGTGTTGATTCGAAACTAACCTTTAAACCGTTCTTCTTAGCTTCTAAGCTTTGCTTTCTTCTAATTCTCCATGTTGTTTCCATGGGCAGTCTTCTTTATAACCTCTTATAAATTTATAAACTGGGACTAGCACTGAATGTCAATGTGAAGTTGAACTGGCCTGACTCAAGTCTAGGTACATGTTTACTGTTGCTTTTTATAAATGTTTATATTACTGTCAGACTTTAACTCATGCCTAGGACATGCTAATTTATCCCAGGTTGCCGTGCCTCTTAGGAGCCTTCCAGTCGCATGTTTGCGTAGCTCTGATTGAATGCAAGACTGAACAAATGAGAGAATCGCCGGATGATATTCTCGACTAATACCCACCCCTCCCCTCCCGCCCTTATCGCCCTCGTCTAGTACAATCGGGGCATAGGACGAAATGAGGTTTTTCATTCCTGAATCCTTACTTTATGATGAAATACCCTAGCGTTCAAATCATCAATCTTTGAAACTCCTGTCAGTAATATTCAAAATTAAAACCATTCAGAGTTGTTTCCAGCCCAGATATCTAAGAAAAACAGGCCGAAACTAACGTTCCATCAAATTCAACAATTTTTGGCCTATATGCAAGAAACAGTGTATTTTGGTCAAGTTTCAGGGGCAAAATTTGAGCATGTTCGATCACATCGAGTGGAGTGTTTGCCGACTACATTGGAAAATCTGACCGAAACGCAAACGCAGACATACATACACATGCACCAACACAGACAACCAATACATACACGCACACACACGTACCAACACACTCTAACGACACCTTTGCGAGTGCACACCTCATTGCTGCGCCTCATTTCTGACCCTCAATTCTGGTTTACCGGCCCCCGTGGGGTACCCTAAGTGCAGTTCTTTAACCACCACAATTGTTATCGTGCACATGACGTTGCTATATCAACTACCTCCTTAAAGGGAGGTTAAATGGTCCCCTGACTACATAATGCATCCGCCCTTCGGGACCGCTGAAACAATACCGCGGGCATCGAAGTTCAACAGTTACAAGTGAAACAATACTCATAGCTGTAACTGTTTACTGCTATCAAGATCCCTCTTATCCAAATGAATTCATTGTGTATATAAAGCAAACCTCTTCTCGTAGCTCGATTTGTTGCCTATTCGCGGGTACCGGTAACGTAGCTCGGGTAAGTTAGGGGGTGCCCCGGGCACGGGGAGGAAAAGGGTCAGGTGGATTCGTAGCGGGGATGACGCTTCAGTACTTCTCCACCCTAATTAATTTTCGAATCACCCCTTAATATTTGTCAGGTCTGAAGCTGCAGTTGAGTTTTCGTATTCGTGTTGTCACCACGCTCATAGCCATCAGATTTACCGACCGCTTCATATTCGTCTCGGTCTCTGCTATCAGATTTACTCTCTTGATCGACTGTACTGCCTCTATCTCCACCATGACTCTCGAATGTTTTCCAATTCCTATCAGGCAGGTCAAAAATCCGATTGGTCGTAGCAGCTTTCTTCACAACGAGTGCCCTAACTTGTTCTGTCGAGATGGTTTAGTCTTTGCGTTGTTTGCATGAACTCCCAACTAATGCCAATAACAAAAATAATTAACAGAATATTTCACCACCCCTGTCTACTACCTACAGATAAATTCCAATTTCCCGTTGATTTTTCCTGTCGTCGTGAGTTCGTTTTGCCTGAATGTCGTTGTTGAAATCATGGTCTTCTGATCGGGGACACTTGGTACTAGTGCCCCTGCAGCTGTTGTCCTTGACGATTCGTTTGTTTTCGGACATTCCCGCAAAACGGTTCTGGGATCGACGGCTTTTTTTAGGACGAAGTCATACTAAAGTTGTAGACGGGCCTATAGCACATCTTTCTTCGTGTGTTGACCCGTATAGCGTCGTATCTACCTTTGTATCCTTCCATGACAGGGTCCTTTGATGATCGTAATGAATTCGTTTGTTGTGGTCGAATTCCACTTTTTCGTAAAAAGTATAGAGGTGACTGTTTTCAGAGCCTACCACATGCTGATCCCAATTACATATACATAAGTTCCATTGTCTGTTTCAGCAAGCGAGTAATTGAGAACGCTTAGCAATTGCCTATATCTATTATTTGCTACATTACTCCTGCTACATTCCTTACGTTATACTTGCGTTGACTGTATTGGTCACGTGACATACCAGAGCCACGTTCGTCTGATCCAACGTTATCACTTCGTTTGATTCAGGTTCCTTCAAGTTGAAAATAATTTCTTGTGACTGACCAGACCACGGGCCGCCAAACGAATATACTTGTAGTGATCGTCAAAAAACCCAATGTGGGTCCATGTGCTCCATATGCCTCTGCAAACGAAGTTTTATTGACAGCAGCAAATGTGCAACAAAAGTGGACGTCCTGCATAGTCCGCGTCATTTTGAAGCAAAGATCACAGAACTGATAACTATTCATATATATCTTAATCAGTGAAAATTTTTAGAACATATAGTCACAACTGTTAAACTTGATGCAAACAGGTTGAAACAATCGAAAATTCTCATATTTCGCGACATCCAAGTGTTTATCAGGATTCACAGCAAGGGATCTCGCTTTGAAGACTTTGCAGATGTTGAAAATGCTCCCAACGATAATCATAACGCTATACACTGACATACACACTGTCTGTCT
>JAODTK010003930.1:0-19879 GCA_026419785.1 Sclerodactyla briareus
GACTTTCTGTATACTGTACTTGCAAACTCATTCAGTCTTGGAAATATTAGAGAAAATAAGCATCACTGAAATTGAAATGAATGCCATTCGTTCTTGGCCTCATCTACATGAAGAAATTCAGTCACTAAAATCAGCTATTTGGGAAGTGATGTCATAATGTGAAAACGCCATCTCCGCGCCGTTACACATCTAATTGTTCTGCCACAGCAACTATTCACGAATTTTACCTAATCTATCGTTTCAACCGATTTTTTTCAATTGAGTTTTCAATTGTAGTTATAGTCTATACCATGGATTACTTCAGTATGGGTAGCTAATCTCCGTGGCCGGAAAGAAGGCATGACAACAGGCTGAATGGAACAATTGAGCAATCACTTTCAACACTGTTCTCAGTTTGAGGTTAAGTATAATATACATGTGAAAACAAGCTGAGCAATATCAGTGGCATTTATTTATTCATACCTCAATGCCCTTGCCATCTTTCTATAGTTCTTATGAATTTATTGTTACGCGAAACTATGCTTTGTTTAGAGAAACGCCATCTCCGGGAATACAATTGCCTCTGCGTACTCCTCACTACATTTCAAAGCTCATTAAATTCATTGTCTTGGGAGAGTGGCACTCCCCATCCTAGACTTACTCTCCTCATGATTTTGGTTGGCACAGCCAATTGGTGCTTATATCCTGTTGGACTTTTCCCACTCACACTCGTCAATAAATGAAAGAATGCGAAACAGCTTTTGTCTTAAGCTGAAACTGAAATTACCCTCACATTCCCTTGACCCAGCAGATGCTTTGCACGTAATCTATCTGTGGCGCGTTTCAATTGAAACTCTTGATAGTTGAACACATGTCAGCAGTTGGTTCTCTCACAGTCCTCTATTAGCATTGACATGAATTCATGTGATTTTTTGTTGCCATATTGATCCATGGTTGTGAGATTTCATCAAGTAGTCCCATTTTTTTGTTTGGCGACTTGCAGAATACTGTTGACCATGCGCGATTTATTTGAGTAACCAATAGCCCACATCAAATGCCATATACAGTCGATTTGTCTTTACCGGCCCCATCTGTGTGGGTTGAGAGTTCTGAGAAAACCCTTCATGACTATGAGTTGCTTTTATAGAACTGTATTTCTCTCAATTCCTAATATCGACTACGGGTACTCATCCCTGTTAGTTTTCGTTCCGGTCTAATGAAACGAATGTTTTGTATTTTTCAATTATTCATTAATAAAAAAGTTCAAAGACTGTATTATAGAACTTGGTTCTCTTGATTCCTGTCGGACTATACTCACCTGTTCGGTTTCTTGGGGTCAGTTAGTCCTGTGTAGACATTATTGAGTTTAGTTTCTCACTTGAAATTTTCCTTATCTGGCTGCAATAAAAAAATATACACTTTTGATGACAACCACAGATTTGTGAATATAATCGTCTTTCCAATTTGTCTGGGGGTGTGGTACTTCTATCTGTTTTAGGGCGTTATTAACCTCCCTCCAATATTAGAATGCAACTTTTCTTAGAGAGGCCCCCTGGGGCCTGACAATCTGGTCAAGCTAGACGTAATTTTCCGGTTGTTGAAACCTGCAGGTCCCTGCGTGCTCACCTCAGAATGTGAAACGGCTTACACAGCAAGGAAGCGATTCGGGCAGGGATCGACAACGTTCTTAACACAAGACTAGGTCAGTCTGAATTAAGTCATCAATGCTGTATTTTCGAATTATTCCCATATAGAAAAAAGTCACAACCTAGTCCCATCTAGATTTTAATTTAAAGTGTACCGTTTCTATAGGGGGGATAATGCAAGAACTGCTAATGACTGTTAGTCACTAATTGGGGAGGGGGGGGGGGGGGTAAAATCCCTCAATTGATCGTCCGGCAATCTGTACAGTGTATGACAGTAATGCCTGTGTATATGTGTGTGACGCCTGGGTTATTAACACATGATAAACACTTAGCGTGAAATTTGGTAGTAGTGCATTTCCCTAACTAGATAGACTGTTTTTGGTCAGGTCAGTGGTCGGCAGAGGCTAAACAATCCAGAACAATTGCCGCTAAAGTTGAAATGAGGTGTGTATGGCTTTCTTATGGGGAATATAAAAACCTTCTAACTTACATCTTTTGGTGTAGATAATTTTGGCTCAAATAGGAATCTCCGTGAAAAATCAATATATTGGCAAATTTTTTGCTTTTACTTTAATAACTACAAACAACAAAACCCAACCTGACTGTATGAAGTTTTTTTTTCATGATGAGTCCACTAGCCCTATTGTTTGGGGTCGGTCAGTTGAAATTTTGGTGTGGAGCTTTCTCATGAGGATACAGAAACATCCCATTGTTTGTAGATGTTCATCTTTTTGTGAATCATTGTGACTTGACATTTCCATCATTTTGAAGGTCAAGAAAAGGTCGCCAAGGGACAGCAAGGTACCATCCTTGTAAACAATATAGCTGCTCCAATACCTGAGGACAACACAGTTACAATGTTAGATACTCATGAGTTTTGACATGAAGTGTGTCAGCTGTCTATTTAATAATGTGGATTACAAGAACCTTTTACTTCATTGGGGCAAGGTCAAAGATCCGGCTGAGGTCAAAAACGGTACAATCTGAAATCTTGTGGCAGATCCACATCATATTAAATTTTTTAATCGCCTTATGTTGACTACAATTCCAATTTGTTAGCTTTGAACCCAGCTAGCTGTAAACTTTTGCTTAGTGGGCTTTAACCTTATGTATAATGACCAAACTTGGACACAATGAGCAGTATGGCCAATATGTGAAAACTACAAGATGCTTCTATCAGATTGGTTGGATTTTTGTTGGATCAGTTGGCCAGCATGGTCATGAACTAGCCCACCTATTAGGGTGTCTCAGGGATTTAAGGTCAAAGTCATTTATAAAGGGCATAATGAACCCTTATGTAGAAACTTTATAGAGTTCAAAATGGCTTCCCCCAATTCAGTTGGATTTGCCATGATAATTGGTCCAGTGGTGAAATCTACCTAGGAGGTTCAGGGATTTGAAGTAAAAAATCATTAAACAAGCATGATGGCTATGACGTATCTTCAACAAAGCTCAGGCCCCTTTAAAGTGAACAAGCATCTCACCCAACTCTTTTACTTTTTGTGTCCTATAAGAGCACAGTCAAAATCATAGTTCTTGCAAGTTCCTAACAAAGGCTTTCTTCAATATGTTGGTACTTGTCCCCTTGATATTCTATCTCTCCACTGTCTTGGTTGAGCTATTGTGTGTATGCTATCCAATCTAGGCACATCTATCCTGGTTCTGTCAACATTTTTTCACACGCCAGTGTCCCTAAAATATAGTCTTCTGACCAAACTCTGTCAACAAATGTTCATTGACCCATCTCGACCACTTTTATCCTATAGGTTCAGACATCGTTAAAGACATGTGCTATTGTGTGTTTATTTATTTTATAGAATGTAATTCATTATTTCCATATACTCCTATAGCCTTATAGATTCGATCACCATGGGCTTCTACGTCAGTGACCAATGTTACTGTCATTGTGTGCTCACCCAATTTGAAAGACCGTGTCACCACAGTAGGTGTCATTCTCCGCCCCCAAAAGCCACCTGTTATCTGTGATAAATAATTGCTTTTATATGGTTTGAGCTATGGTACCATTGGTGCTCTAGTATTTCCTCTCTGCCTTTATGCAAATCATCATATCCCCACTTCTGGGATATGTATGTGTTGGCAGCGTCCCCCCTTCTCCCGCCGCCGCGTCCCCGCGTCCCTGCGTCCCCCGGAGATTTTGCGTTTTTAACGCCATGAACTCTCGAGCACATGTCCGATTGAACAAAACTCGCACACATGTTCTCTCCCCTAACCAAATTTCGGATGATTTCGAAAGTGGGCGTCGGGGACCACTCTGGGCGGGCCATCTTGGATTTTCAACTAACTTATTGAATAGTGTTTGTACAGTAACTCTAGTGCCTTGTCGGTTCCATATAACTTGTACACTGATCGGCTATAAAATCTTGAATGGTCGAAAGTGGGCATCGCCCGACCGCTCTGACAGCAGCCATTTTGGGTTTTTGTGCGAAACTTGGGTTTTTGCTCATTTTTGCATTTCGTAGTATGGCGATCTGTTGAACCGACTTGTTGTTTTCGCCCTATACGAGCCCTACCCCCGCTCCATTTGAATTTTTGCGTAAAGTATATTTGGCAGATTTAACATTTGGCCCATATGGTCGCATGAACTGGTGTGTGCATTGAACCAACCCCCCTCCCCCCCCCCCCAATTCCCTGGGGCATAAATCCCCTCCTGATAGAACAAGGCGACAAATTCATCCTCTGCTTGTTCAAAGTGGGGATATACACATTGCGGTTTACCCGCCAGGCCATGTCTATTTCCCAATGACATTCAAGTACATTAGGTGGGATTATATCATTTTTTGTTACAGGTCCCAACCATTGACAGTTTGCCATCCATATCGAACATGCATTTTGATAAGATAACAGCATTAATATTACTGAGAGTCTTCATACTAATTTCAAACCCGAGATTCATCTTCTGTCTTTGTTGACTTAGTTAATAAACAGAAACTTGCTACCAACATCCTACAGCGAAATTCTTCCAAATTACATTGAGTGATGGCGTAGACAAACTACCATACATGCAATGGAATCTCATGCACCATTAGCAATTCCTTTCCCTCTCGTTCTGAGTCACACTCCTACTGAACTTTTTTGAATACTACTACCTGTAGGTGTGCTCCCTGGTCCTTTAAATCCACATACAGTCACTAGACCAGCTGATGAAGGCTTGCTAAACTTGATAACTTCAAACTTTAACTGTGGCGTAGGGTAGCTTGTACCGGTTTCATAGGCTATTGTACATACTGTGGATGCAAGAATTTAACTTTGTCTGTCAGTTGGCCTGGCTGAGCCTACAATGTGACTTTAGCATGCAAGGATCTTTCACAACACCATTGTTCTGTAAATTAAGAAAGGTAGGCCCTTTTATTGTGTAGTTTTTTTTTGGTCCCTGACGTAGTCAGCGGAATCTATGAGCAGTCATGACGTGTGGTGTGTATTGACGCCTCGATTTTGAACACGATAACTTGACCCCACCTGGATTGATGAAGCTTCGATTGGTATGGGTTCCCCATGATGGTACATGAACCCTATTGTTTTAGGGTCAGGTCGGAGGTCAACACAGGTCAAAATCTGAAAAACCTCGTAAGCACGATTAGTCCGGAATGATTGGTCTGATTCGTGTCAAAACATGGATGTAGCTGTTTCTAAGGAGTGCAGGAACTCTATTGTTCTTGGTATAGTTGGGTGAATGTTGGTCAAACTAGAGACAAGGTTTTGGGTGAAAAAGTTTAATATTTTGGCCAATTGTTGTCCTTGTAAACATTAGTTCGACCCCACCTGGATGGATGAAGCTCATACTTGTATGTGTGTTCCCATGAGAGTACATATTTCTATTGTTTAGGGGCCAAGTCAGAAGTCATCTGAAGTCACCAATAGGTCAAAGCCTGAAACCTTGAAAATTTAAGTGATGTAGCTTCGAGCTGGCACATCTCCCATTTGTCCTTGTGTCGCCGACTCTAGGTTGTCAAAAGATGCAAGGAATCACTGAGCCTGGTTATTTTTTTATGTACAATATCATAGTTGTTATTCAGCTTGGTTTGGTTGAAAATGCTAAACCAGGAGAGGATAGTTAGTGGATGTCAGAAGCTCGGTAATGTTGTAGATGACTTGTAGGTATTCACAGGTGAAACTCAATCAATTCAAAATGATCGATATTTGTTTTGCAACACGCCACACCACAACATTCTAACATCTTCTAACAGCTCTAACATCTAACCTATTTTTGATGCAGCCTTCTTTCAATCTCTGCACCACCCCCCCTCCCCGCCCTTCCCCCCCCCCCCCCCCCCCCCATATTTGTTGGGTGTTTCGCTGCCACTAGAAAGAATGCAAGGTTTCTTTGAAAATACAAAACAAAATCCAGATCACAATCAATATAATTAACACATGAAAAATGAAAATCAAGTTTTGCTTTTCTTCTGTGTCATTGTTGTGGAAGTTTATTTCAGAATGTATCAATAAAAATTTGCCCCGAGCCCCTTCACATATTATAAACCACTGCAGCCATTGAGAGTCAGTCATTCAAGTACTACCATTCTATTGGCTTTAGGTGGATAAGTTTAATGATTAAAAATAATCTGCAAAAACGAAACAAAATTCCCAATTTCGTAGGCTCTGATGTAACTCGATCTCAAATGAATCCATTGTAACGCTGACAATGACTTCAGCAATGGTGGAATTGTGGCTTTTCATTCGACTTCTACCTGTGGATTTGAACGACAAGGTTTCAGAAGAGATGCTGAATTTCTTTTTACCCATCTCTTTTTTTCGCTGACTTAATAGCTTTCCAGTGAGTTTTTCAGCCTTTCAATGGTGACCTGTAAAGCTAGTTGGAATTGGTAACAAGGTCATATACATGTTATACAAGTATTTTAATGTTGATATTATAAGTGTGATTCAGCTTTAAATAGACAGTTGTCACACCTGAAGAGTGAACTCGTTTCTTCTGAATCGCAATAATTGCATCGATTATAGTCCCTGAATCCTGTCACCATCCTCTGGAAGTCACGATGCCGGAACTGGAATAGAGCCATCCTCGTCCTATCCTTGGACGGTGGCTCTTGCTGCACCTGTGCAATCACCGTGCACTCTCTCCAGCAATCATGAAAGTTTTGGACCCCGAAACCTCCCACTCAACTGTTACCCAGTCGCGGACTCTGAATCTCTCCCACAATTTCTAAGGTTTCTTCTGATTGGGGGCTGTGGGAGTATTCGGTCTGGAATCCTTGACCGATTAAAACGCCCTCCTGCTGAGCCGACCCGAACATCTGAACCACCTCTATCCGCTGCTACCGAGGATCATCCCGATACAACTACGCGCGCGTATGTGGACATAGGTCCCTTTCATTCCATGAACTGACTCGAGCTCGATCTGAGAAACAAACAGTGATGCTGTGGCCTCGAGACCACAAGCTCTGGGAAGTCAATACTGCTCGTAATGTGAGGATGGGGGATGTATCAAAGTGGATCATTATAAGCGGAAAAACGTTCATCACGTTGCTTTAATGATGACCCCAGGTGTTTCCACTCACTTGTGCCCCTGTCCTAAGGGACACACTAACCGACCAACCGCTATGGCCCGGTCTCAGTACGCAGTACTCTACGGAAGAGCGTGTGTCGACTGCATCCCCCGCGGAGACTACGTGACCAGACCACCGAGGATGGAGTGACACAGAAATACTAGCACTATCGAGTAGCAGGTTATAACGTCTACATTACTCTTGGAATGAACCGATTCGTGTTTGAAACCTTCTGACCGCAGGGCTCATGTTCTGCACACGCTACACTGTGCGGGGCTCCGTACAAACACCCGACTTTGGAAGAGGAAGTGATCCTTGGCATTGACTAGTGCCTGTTCCTAGGCCCTTACATTGGCTTCCTGATGGTGATGTCTCATGATGTTTCAGCAGCTTGTGGGTTGGCTTCCCTTCAGCAAGAAAGGGTCACATATGACAACAGTTTTGAAACTATTAAAGAATGTGAACAAGGAAAGTAAAACCTTAACTATGAAAACAAAACACAATCGTTGGTTTATTGAAGTGTCGGTCTCGTTTCACCCTTTTTTCTCTATCCTAAAGCTTTTTCATTGGATTTATAAAACTGACATTCTGTTTACATAATCGCCTCTTGAATGACAGACTTTTTCTCTCACTCAGTTTTTAATTTTTTTCATCTAGTTATTCTGTTTGTGTGTGTATGCATGTGTGTGTTTTTGTGTGTAGTGAAAAGTATCGCATATATGTTGGTAGCATTTAATACCTTGTTCTCAAACAAAGTTTGCCTTGATATTCCACGTTATAGTGTAAGACTAGAGACGGGACCTTGTTGAGTGAAATTCGGTAGAGACTAAGTGCTCATGTTGTGACTGTTATATGGTAATTGAAAAACATTGGACCCAAGTACTTCATTTTGGGTAAATAGGGAGGGTTCATGATTAGTGTTCAAACTATTATCGGTAGCAGAATCGGAATCAAGGCAGATTATTGCACAATCGGTATGTCATCGGATCGCAAAAGTTGAAGGTAATCCAGATATGCTAACAGATTATTCACCATTTGAAAAATTCACAATATAGCACTGCTTCGTGGCCTAAACAGGATTATCTATCAAATATATAACGAGTAATCACCAATTCAAACATAATAATTGGTGAGTACGAAACCACAAGAATATGCAAAAAATAATCAGTTCAGTCTTTCAATCATGTGCTATCCATAAATATATTAGGAATAACTGTTGAGGTACTTAAGTCAAATGGAGGATGTAATAAGCACCATAATTGGAATCGGTATCGGAATCGGGCGATTATAGATTGATTAATCGAAATCGGATTACCATAATCGTTTGAACACTATTTATGATACGTTTTGTGGTATAGACACACTAACTTTTCATCGGCTGATACCCTTTCAACAGGGGAAAATGGAATTTGGCCAGAATCTCAAAGCTGCCTGTATTGTAATGTCATAAACACCCCTTCAGGATAGACAGTTTAATGGAAAGGTTCTTAGCCTTTCCTCCACGTTCTAAGCTGTATTTTTTTAGGAGGGGGAGGCCGTCTACAACTCTATCTGCACCTTGTATTACTATGCCTATATGTATAGTATGTGACTTTTGGGGCTGGAAGTCAGGTGGTCAGCAATTCCCCTTTGCTTTTGAGTCACTTCCCTAATTCTTGCCTAATCCTGACCTTAACAAAGATCCAACTTTGTTAACATACGAGCAGCCATTCTCAGAACATTATCATTACCAATTTGGAAGTGTGTAAGTAGACGTCTGGTGTTTTCCATTTGGAAGAGTTACAAATCTCTAGTCAGCCCTTACAACACCAGGTTGAGCTGTGGAATACTTCCAGCGTGTTCCTGAGTTTTTGGAAATATTCAAGGGAATTGCATACTTACAGATCTTCCTCTGATTACTTGCTGGTAGCCACATACCCCGATCTCTCATTGTCCCCAATAGAGGCACCTGGCTGTCATTGTCAATTTGGCTCTGAAGTCATTCTCCTTTCTTCCAATAAAATTGCCTGTACCTCTCCCAAACAATATCATGCAAGTTGGTGGATTCTCCACTCTCTCAGGTGAACTATTTCAAGTGCTTATAACACAATTTGGTGGAAAACTTTTGCCGATAATGTTCTCATATTTGCTCTGCATCGAAAAGTCAACTTTTTGAACTGTGGGATCCTGCTCGTGCTAATCAAATTTACATGGAAGTAGAGTGGTAAGCATTGTTATTATCAGCTTGATGAAGTTAATTCATATATTCACCTCCAATCCCCACGAAACGCTAAAATAGTACTTCCGAGCTCAAATCATTCAGGATTTATGTTAGGCGAAGTTCTCTCGGTAAGCTCGGTCCAACTCTCACTAGTATAATTAAAATCCTAATTTTTTTAATATAGTAGGGATACGGCATTAGCATATGTAAGATGTGGATGCAACCGGGTTTGGTATAAAACTTGAACTTATTATCTTAGCCAGTAGATGGAAGATTTGACAACTTCACACTCCACAGTGCCTTCAAGTTCAGTTGACTGCTAGTGTCAACAACAACACCAATATATTTTTGTCTTTCCCCCGCTACAGGCAGCATCTGACTCTACTTGGCAGCAGTGCACCCTGATGGGAGGGGTGGGGGGTTTAGTTGGTGTTGATTCGGGACCCAGGCCATCTCAAACCCTCCCTATTAGCAAATAAAGCAATTTTTGGCTCCTAGACACATTATGCTGCAAAACTTGATGACACCTAAACGACTACTGAATATAACAGAAGGTGTTGAAAATTTTCCTTTGCCCTAGGGTCATGTGGTGCTGACCCTCCTCCCCCCTCTCCCGCTGCTTACCCACTGCTTGCCCCGCTGTAATATATCTTGCAAATTATCTCAGAACTCTCAGAAAAGGCCCCACTTGACAAGTTATTTAGTTCATCTAGATTGCGTGATGATTGGAAAGGCCCTGCAAATCTGCTTGAAAATATTATGGCTTCGCATCCCTGTCCCCATGTCCCATTATGACCAGAATACAATGACCTTAATCATCTGGTTGTGGCCATATCCTCAAGAAGTGGCAGTTTGGACCACGCCATCATGCATGCAAACATCCATCACAACCCGTCTCAATTCCCCATGCCCAATGATGTGAATACCAGCAGGTCCTTAAACAGTAGTGGCTTGATCAGCAAGTGAAATATAGTTATAAAGTAATCAGTCACTTGTCCATGTCATAGATTATTGAGTTGTTTACTTTCGACCTTAGGAATGCCTGGTATACACCTTTCATGCTCCGTCTTCAATTTTTATTTCGCACCAAATTCAACAGAGCCAGTGAATAAATGTACCTTACTAATATTTTGTTTCTCCTAGTTTTCTTATTGGTCCTCTTTTCTTTTTCTGGCATTTATCCTTTTTAACAGGATAACGAAACCCCACCTGGATGGAAGAACTCATACTTGGTTGACTTCCTCAGAGTGTGGGCACTTAATCCCTATTGGTTTTTGAGGTAGATCTGATTCAAAAGAGGTCAAATCCTGCAAGTCCTGTTAACACAATAAGTCCCAGTAAAAATGGCCTGCATGGTTTCATCAGGTTTAAAATTTTGTATGCCGCTTCCTTTCATGGTCAGTAATCATGGAACACCTGTTTTAGTGTAGACCGAAACTGCAGTTTGGGCGGAATGGAGATATTTGTGGAGAATTGATTATTTGGCTATTTTAGGGTGCTTGTTAACTAAGACCTGCCTGAATGGATGTAAGTCATACTATTCACTGCGCTCACCAACTCACTTCTTAGCTCTCTAATTAGCAGTTTGTCCCCGAGTTACCTCCATCTTATGGGCTGTTTTTACATTGACCCATTGTTGGACACCATTTTTATCCGCCTATATGTGTAACAAAGAAGAGGACTTGCTCGTTCACAGCGGTTGAGATACGGCTTCATGGTGTCCCGAGATGTGTCAATGGGGGCAGTTGGTTGGGGCAGGGTTTTGTTAGAACAGCCCATGAGATAGAGTGTCTATGGCAATTAAGAAGGGAGTATGGTCGGGTTTATAACCCAAACGCAGTAGATTTGGAGACTGGTCATGACTGGGGCAGGTTTACTGGGGCAGGTGTACTGGGGCAGGTGTCCTGATGCCTTGCTGTCTATCTATGCACCCATGTTTCCAAGACAATGACATGCATCACTAGTACGTTACCTCTTTCCTACTTTGGATGCTGATGTTCCTGAGGACTCAATGACTGCCCTTTCTGGAAATTTAGCATGAAATAAAGTATGAATTTGAGTCCGTTTTAAGTATTGAAAAGTCAATTCTACTTTGATTTCTATTTTCAGGCTCGATCTGACTCACACTGACTTATTTCCATCTTAAAACTGACTTATGCCATGCTTCAAAATTTTCAAACTATTTCAAACTCATTTCATACTTAAATTCCAGGCTTAACTGACTAGATTCAACTTTGAATTTCTTCATTCACTCTGCACACAATGGAGGTATAATAGCATATTTTGGAGTTTTGACTTTTCAAGCGTTGTTAGACTTATATTATTTTTTATTTGGAAAAACACACACTGTTTGTATTGGCTGTCATCTGCAAAAACTGAATTGTTCAGGCTTATTCGACTATATCTGTCAGTGTTAAAATAGCCCCAAATTGACAAATAATTGATGAGGGTCAACTATCACTGGCAAGCGTTATTGGCAATTCAAGGATAAATTGTATTGAGGATTTGAATCCTGTGGTGGGGTCCATGTAGTACAAGAGTAGCTAGAAAGCCCAAGACAACGTGTTTGCTCTGGTTGCACCTGACTGTATGGAGTTCCCAGCAGCAGTGTGTTTTTCTTGCATGCAGTAAATCAAAGAAGGAAGACCAAATCCTATGCTTAAGAGAGTTATCCATGAAAGAACATGGTTGGTACACTGTCATTAGACTTGGATTTTTAGTAGGCCTAGTTAGGGTTAGGATTGTAACACTTGCTGGACTGCAAATTTCCTGTGAGTGTTGAACTAATTTGGCCATTGTGTGAGTAAGACCAGAATGTGCATCATGGGTTCTTTTTGAAGTGAAGAAACAACCAGTGTAGCCTTTAAGCTATGATTATCAGCTCAGGTTAGCTTATAAGCTAAAGTACAAATGGTCATAGCATTCATGCAGTGAGACCAACTAGAAGAAGTTGTGTCATTTACAGTGCATTTATAATAATTTAACTTCCTTTATATTAGGATAGTTCTGAAATTGTCAGTCAGTAATATAGGCCTAGAAGTTGGTAATGTTTGGATAGTTGTAAATGGTCATACATAATACGATTTAGTAGGTTGGGCCTAGCTAATTAATTGTACTAAAGCTGAGTATTTAAATATGACTAGCCCCCTGAGTCGGTGATGGGTTAAGAGACTTCAGCAGGGAATACTTGGAAACAATTAATAAATTGGAAAGAGTGAAAAGATATGCACACGGCTAGCAGCTGTTCTGTGTAGCATTCGAATGTAAGAATTTCCAACCTACAGCACATTAACTACAGAATTTCAGCCTTCTGGACAAAAAACCCACTTCCCCATCACCCGAACCCACCTACTTGGTCAGAATGTTAGGAAATGTTTGTAGTTGGTTTACTTTGGAACTTGCTATTTTATCATGGAACCATAAACACAAAGTCTTTTCTTTTCAATCTTGTCAGGATATACATATTCCCATATTTCCTTGATAGATCTGCTATGATTGAGGCTAGGCTCAAGTCAGAAATATACTCCAAATACAGACTTGATTTAGGTCAGGAATCCCCTCAATTTCCATGCTGGATCGAAGTCAGGACTCCCACCTCATTTTCAGGCTTGATTTAATTCAGAATCCACCCCAATTTCATACTTGATTTTATTCAGGACTCCAGCCCAATTTCGGCTAGATGTAAGTCCAGGAATCCACCCCATTTCAGGCTTGATTTAAGTCAGGAATCCACCCCATTTTCATACTTGATTTTAGTCAAAATCCCCCCCACAATTGCAGGCTTGATTTAAGTCAGGATTCCACTACAATTTCGTACTTGAATTAGGTCAGGAATCTGCGCAATTTTTCACAAGAGGCTTTGATTTTAGTCAGGAATCTACCTCTTTCAGCTTGAGTTAGTCAGAATCCACTGCAATTTCCAGGCCTTTTGAATCAAGGCAGGATCCCTCAGGGTTTTCATACTTGAATCAAATTGACAAGTCCCGGAATGTGGTACATTGTCAGACTAAAGTTCATATGATATGCCCATGCATGGATTTAAAAAAAATATTTGCCTTTTCAAGCATGGAACAAGCCGAAAATTAGTCTGTTGGCACGTCCAATTCGGCACCAAACTGACTTAGCATTTCATACTCACTTACAGACTGATTTTTCCCGAAGGGTGGCCATGGATGTCTGCATGCCCATGTGCAGCTGTCAATCCATGTCAGCTGTGGTTTCATAGGGTGTGACATGTACCGCCATTCACTTTAACCCTGTCCTGCTAAAATGCTGGGATGTTCCCCCCGATTTGCATCATTGATGACCTTGAGGTGCCTGAATCCATAATTGTCCATCCATTTCAGCCATGGTTCCACAAGATGACATTGCAAACCACCATTTCACTTCCCACCTCCCCCTTTCCCTGCTTGGAATGGTGGGATGTCTTGTTCAAGATCCTCAATTTTTGTTTTTTTTTTCCTACCCTTTATTTAGCTTAATGGCTGGCATTCCCCTGCCACCTCCATCATTTAGTTATACTTGTCATTATCTGTGCATTCAAAACGTCTTGTTTCACAGAAAGATGAAGAGTCGTCCGCTGTCTACAGTGTGAACTGGTGGTCACAAAACTCATCAGTGTCATCATGATTAATCGTACATTCTGGTTGTTCCTCGAAAGGACTGGTATAGCTGAAAAGTGCACTTTTGGGAACAAGGGAGCAAAATGCTTCCCCCTCTATTCTGTCTATATCCGACTGCTGCCTGTGCCTACCTGCTGCATGTTGAAAGAGAATTAAAAAAGTCTGATTTTTAAGCTCAAACCAGCTATGCTATCTAATCTGTCTGTCTGTCTGTCTGTCGGTCTGTCTGTCTGTCTGTCCGTCCGTCCGTCCGTACCGTCCGTCCGTCCGTCCGTTTTCGTCCGTCCGTCCATGTGTTAACAATTGCCTTTGTGGCTCCCAAACGGTCATTCTGCTATGGATTTCGACCCACTTGTTCACAATGTTCATTGACCCATGGGACATGTTTGAACTGTGAAGGTCAAGGTCAAAGCCCATTAAAGGGCAATGTCCCATTATTGTAAAATTTCAAAATGTAATTCCTCCTAACGAATTTTTGTGCACAGTGCTGAATGTTTGGTCATTATATGGTCTAGACATCCGTTACCTTCGGGTTTTCAGGAATTTTTGGTCCAAGCCCACTCGGCCCAGGCCCATTTTATAATTTCATACAATGTTACTTGAAATTCATCTCCTCCCACATGATTCATTTGATGTTTTTCTAGTTACATGTATGGTCCTTGGGGTAGAAGGGCCATCGGTTGTTTTCGGAATTTTGGGCCTCAGGACCCACTTGGGCCCTAGGCCCATTATATGAAGTACCCCCGTAAAAATCTTGTATCTCCTACGAACTTTGGTGCACAGTGCGATGTTTCGTCATCATGAGTCTGATAGACATCCGTTTGAGGTGTTGAATGGATTTTTTCTGTTCTGTTCAAATTTTTCTTTTCCAAAGTCGAAATCGGCCCTTGGCCCATTTTAAATGATCGTCCTACAAATGGTGTTCGAAATGCATCTCCTATTCTCCTCCCCACAAGCTTCAATTAGTATTCTTTTAAAAACGTACAATGTATGGTAAACAATGTAATGGTCCTTCAGTAGAGGGACATTTGGCTAGTTTCAGAATTGAAGGGGGCCCAATGGAGGCTAGTTTTGGGCCTAGAACCCATCATATAAATACTTGGCAAAATATAGTATTTTCCTACAGATCTATTGCAACAGTTGCGATGTTTTGGTCATAAGGATGGTCTATAGCCATACTTGTGTGTCCATGGATTTGGGGTGACCTATCCCAGTGTGGCCTGAGAGCCCATCATGTGGAATTTTCGCAAATGCTTTCGCCTCGTCCAATTATGGGTGGCACATGTACTGGACATTATTCGGTAGCCGATTGATGGTCAAGATCGAACCTTGGGGGTGTTCATGAACTTTTGCCAAGGCCCCTTGGGCCCAAGGGCCCATTTAATGAAATTTCTGGGAACAAAACACATTATACTCGAATGCATCTCAGTTCCAACTGGATTTTCCATATGTTAATGCTCCTTGTTATTGGTCATGGCATCTCAACACCATAATACCGGCATTAGTACTCGAATGCACTCAAGTTCCAAATTGATTTGCTATATTAATGCTCCCTTGGTTAGTGGTCCTCAGGGTTTTCAGGAACTTCTGGCTGAAGGTCCAATGTTTGTCCTAAGGCCCATCATTTAAATCCATGCAAATGCTTTACATATTTGAAGCACAGGGTCAGTGCTAAGGTTGGCCGAGCTCATGGAGCATATCCCCAATTTGAATTCCAGCTTCAATTTCCTGTATTCCTCTATTTCCCCATACTGGGTGCGGGCCCCCAGTCAGCCTGCCAATCCCCCACCCCCCCCCCCCTTCACCCAACACCCCCTCATCAATGATTTCCCAAATTACATGTTAAAACCCAAAACCTCAAGTCCACTATACCCCCTATAAATCGAATGTGTCCTTGAATTGCTCTCTATTTCCCCATACACTGGGTTACTTCCTCCATTAGCCTGCAAACCCCCCGCCACCCACAATTTTCGCCCACCCTACTACTAGATGTCCCAAATATACAAGTTTTATGCACGTCCATTCCCAGATCCACTGAGTTCTCAAGTACTATTTTGACCATCGAACTATCATGTTGGAGACAATGTCGAATTTTTATAACACAAGGCCTTCAATGCTATAAAAATAGCCCTTGGGGATTGGGCTTGGTACGCCCCACTGGATGAGTCTGTTGAGTGACGATTTTAAAACTTCCCTTGTCCATACGCAGCCTATAGTGTGGTCGCTGAGAGAAGGTATTTTTATGGACATCATGTACAACGTGTAAGGGATCTGAATCGAGAATAGGCTAATCCATGAAGGAGATGAACCCCCACCCTAAAATGTGCAAAATTTGTGACACTGTAATATGATATTTAGATTGAATATGCTAATGATGAAATTCCAACTATCTAATAAAATCAAATAACGAGAACCCAAAAAACTTGCGAAGCACTTCCCGAACTCCACTCCTGAAGACAGAATGCACAGGTTTATTGCAGATGCGGCAGTCCCGCTATGTTTTTGTGAGCATGGACAAAGGCAAGTGTGGCGGTAGAAAAGGCAGTAAGTATACAAGTCAGAGAATAGAGCCGTTAAATTAGAAATCAATTGCCTAGATCCACCCCTTCTTTAAAAATTCATAGGAATGAAAATCAGAAATGGAAAAGTGCAATGCAATACAGTAAGTAGATTTAAGAAAAGAGAGTGTGTTGGTAAATATACAGGGCAATTGCAATTCAGCAACTGCCAACATCCCCACTGCATCCCTAGCAAGTGTAAGCACTCTATAAAAAAAAAACATTTAGGATTCATATAGAACAATGCTCAATATGGAAATGAGTTGACCCTATCCCCCCTAAGCCGATGGCCATGGCCTTCCGGGGCCTCCCCCCCCCCTGACATGACACCCATGTCCCCCTTATTATACTAACTGGGTCAACCATGTTCCAACTGTCACCATGCCAACCAGGTTCCTCATTGAAATCTATGAACTGTGGCAGGTACTGTTCCATGGTCCATGACCCTGCACTACGTGGGTGAAAACTACTGAGTGGTGAGCCCTAGTTGGGGCCCTGCTACACTGCCTTGACCATGTCTAGATGTGGGATACCCAACGTTTGACCCCTCTTGTTGACAACCATGTCAGGGTGGTCATGGTCATGAGTGTTCATGGGTGATCACCCGTTCTAAAACCCTGTATCAGGGTGACAACCCTGTCTTTGCTGTGCCGCCCTGCAACACCATTTTGTCTTCAGATTTTTTTTGTAAGGGATGTTCCCGTGTGCGAAATATCAACGTGAAGAGCTAAGAATGTTGTGCATAATGTGTATGACAGTTTTTTTCATCCTGCTGCTGAATACATCCAATTGCAAAATTTGACATCGTTGCTATGATCTATCGATACAATTTTCGACAGAACACCGGTGGTATTCAATATTAACACACACAGTAAATCCATTCACATTCAGCCGAGCCAGCTCCGGCTACAGGCGACGGGAGACTTCTCCCGGTAGGCTGGCAGGCTTGCTGGCTGGTCGCTAAGCGTACATACATGCTAGCGTACATACATGAATGTCAGGCTACTTTTCGTATATTGTCATGATTCAAAGCATAATTGGTTTTTTTAATTGTTTTGTTTTTGTGGAATTGATGGAAATTGACCTTTTGACTAATATTATTGATTTGGACCAACGTTTTCTTATGATATCTTTTCTTTTTCGGGTTCGGCGGTTAATCTTACGCGACCTCTGTTTCACAAACCCCTGACGACGATGTTTGGCATTCAGGCAAAATGCATTGTCATCTCGTCCAACAGGGCCTACTGAACAGTAACTTTCACTCGCCCGATCAGTTTTCACTCGCATTTGTGCTGCGAGCGTGCGCCTGCTTATTCGAGCCCTGCTAATGTTTTGGGTCAGGTCAGAGGTCCTCTGAGTTCACCAGAGTCAAAGTCCTGAAACCTTGTGAACACGATAAGTCGGAATGGTTGGTCTGATCTGGTTCCAATCTGGTGTGTAGCTTTCTTATGGGGGATACAGGAACCCTATTGTTTCTGTATAGGTCGGGGGTGAATTTTGTGGAAAAATACGATGTGAACACGATTAACTTGACCCACCCCTGGATGGATGAAGCTACTACTTAGTATGTGTGGTCCTCAATGATGAGTACATCCCCTTTGTTTTTGGGTCAGGTCAAGGTCATGATGAGTAATGAACCCTTTTTTTTTGGGTCACCATAGGCCAAGTCTGAAACCTTGCAGATTAGTGTGTAGCTCTCTTATGACGAGTATGGAAACCCTATTGGTTGGTTGGGAAAAATTTGAAATTTGTCAGACGATATGTTTTCCCATGATGAGCTCCCTCCGAAAAAAAAACCCATTTGGTCCTTAGTTCCTGCTATGTTGTAGAGAAGATTCAAGGAATCACTAAGCCTTTTGGCTTTCTGGTCTATATGTAATGCTCCCAGGTTAGTGGTCCTCAGGGTTTTCAGGAACTCTGGCTGAAGGTCCATTGTTTGTCCTAGGGGCCCATCATGTAAATCATGCAGAATGCTTTTACATATTTGGAAGCATTTTGAAGCACGGTCAGTGCTATGTTCGGTCAAAGAGCCAATCCCCCCAGATTTGAATTCCAGATTCAAATTTCCCTGTATTTTCTCTCTTTTCCCCATACTGGGGTTGCTGTCCACCCATTCAGCCTGCCAATCCCCTCCAATCACCCCCCCCCCCCCCCCTCACCCCCCCCCCCCCCCCCATCATTCCAACACCCCCCATCATCAATGATTTCCCAATTTACACATGTTTTAAGAATAACCTCAATTCTCCCTATAGTAACCATCCTATAAATCGAATTTTCCTCCCTGATGACTCTCTATTTCCTTCCCCATACTGTGTTACTTCCTCCTCACATTAGCCTTCAAACCCCCCCCCCCCCCCCCCCCCCCCACCATACTACTATGATGCCCCCCCCCCCCCCCACCATACTACTATGCTGCCCAAATTACAGTTTTTAATGCAACTCCCTTATTCAACAGATCCCTGAGTTCTCAAGTATATTTTGACATCGAACTATCATGTTTGGAGAGCACATGTCAGAATAACAACAACAAGGCACCCTAATGCTATAAAACAAATGCCCTTGGGGATTTGCCTTGGTAGCCCCTGGGAGGAGTCTGTTGATGATGAGTTCAAACTTCCTTGCATACTGCAATCCTATAGTGTGGTCAGCCTGAAGAATGTAGTTGTTTAGGACATGCATGTACAAAGTGTAAGGGAGAATGAATTTGAGAAATAGTCAAATCCATCAAGGAGATGACCCCCCACACTAAAATGTGCAAATTTTGAACCCTTATTGATATTTAATGGAATTATGCTAATATGAATATTACACTATCTGAATAAAATGCAATATCGAACAAAAAAAAACTTGTGAATCAACCTTCCAGACCCCTCCCTCCTGAAGACAGCCATGCAAGGTTTATTTGTCAGATGCGCTGGCAGTAACGGGCAATGTTGTTGTGGAGCATGACAGGCAAGTGTGCGTAGAAAAGGCCGTAAAGTTGAACATCAAGAGATAGAGCATTATTATAGCAATCATTTTTGCTAGATCACCCCACCACCCCTTCTTAAAAATTAATAGGAATGACAATCAAGAAATGGAATAAGTGTGATTGCAATGTATATAGATTAAAAAAATAGATGAGTGTGTTTGAAAAGTAAATCCAGTGCAATGCAATTCACAACTGTCCAAGAAATCCCCACTGCATCCTAGCATGTAAGGACGCTATAACATTTTAGGATTCATATAGAACAATGCTCCATATGGATATGAAGGTGACCCTATCCCCCCCCGAAAGCCTATGGCCAGGGCCTTCGGGGCTCCCGTTCTCCTCACCTCTTGCTAACTGGCTGCACCCATTTCCAATGTGCAA